>JABASP010001389.1:0-30140 GCA_019776565.1 Sminthurinus signatus | reverse complement strand
AATACTGGTCAAAGATGAGCAGGTAATGATGATGCTTCTAAAAAAAAAGCTTCAAGTTAAGCGTTGGTAAAAACTTTAAATACTATGTGCTTTTATTTGTATAATAATATCTTACAGTCTGAAAACTCCCTTGAACTACCCGATTATAATTTTGAAAATTATGATGATGGGCTTTCGATCGTAACTCAACAACTTAAAAGTATACAAGAAACGCAGGATGTCATACTTGCTGAATTACGAATGGACATTGAACAACTCAATGCAGACAATTTGGCTTTACGTCTTTCCAATGAAAACCTCGCGAAACAAGTTGAAAATTTAAAACGTATCATTAATGATTTGACAAAAAGTAAAAATAATGTACAGCAAGAAAATACGGACGATGATATTGAAATTGTGGATGGAAATGCGCGGTCAGCAAAATCTTCTCATCTGGTTATTCTAAATTCGGATACAGACATTTCACCCACTCCACCACAACAAGACAGAGAACATGGCATGGAGAGAAATTCCTCTCATGAAACATCACATCATATTCCACGCTCAGCATCGGAAATTTCATCTCGGAGAAGAAAATCTGGTAAATCCCGAAAAAAACGAAAGACTCATAGTAAAGACAGAAAGAAAGAAAGCAAACCAAGAGATCATCATCACCACAGGGCAAATCATACTAGTCGTAACAAAAATCGTAATGATAGTAAAACGAATCTTAGTAGTCTGAGTAAAAATAAGAGTAAGAGACGATGCTTTGAATTCATGAGGAGACGTAAAAGAAAATTTGAACTAAATAATAATAACAATAATGATTCAAATGAAATTGAAAATGATTCTTATCTACAGCAAGAAGTCCAATAAAAATAATTTCCATTTGTCCTGCTCATACGCATAATTTCTGATATTTATTAACTTTACCATGTTCATGTGTACGACTTATAGCTTTTGAAAGGTTTCAATTGTTTTTGCATGTAGTGCACAAGGTACTTTTTTTGTTTGCCGTGAGAGAGAGAGAGAGAGAGAGAGAAAGAAAACTGAAAAGTATCATTAATGCATTGAATGGGCCACACACATTCTTACTTGTGAAATCCCGGTAATTTTTGACGCACCAGAAATTGCTGAAATCTGAAATTAAATTGTAGTTAATTTGGGTACAATTAAATACAATAATAGAACTTACATGTTTGACTTTTTTGCTTCAATTTTGAGTTGACTCAATCTTTACTCTGTTTTATCCATTTTTTATTTGCAAAGTGATCTTAAATCTTAAAGGTGCTTATACAGATTCGGTTTCCTCACTCTGCACACGTGTGTGCTCACATGTAGTATAATCTATAAGGAATATAATCTAAGGAACAGCCCAAGTGCATATTTTTTTGACATCGGAGACTTACAACATAAAATTTAGACGTTAAATATAAATTATTATAAATATTCTTTGTGGTTTCTGGAGTCCATGGACAGTTGTTATCTAGATAGACACAATCTTGGTTAATATTTTAATATTGTTGCTTAAAAACCTCTGTGTATTGTACGTGAATTTTGAAAATAAAAAAATGGAATCAGTGGAAATAACTCCTACTGCAAGTTGCTTTGAATGTACAAATTCTATACCCTCAAATACAATTTGTGTGAAAAGAATTAAGCGTTTGTATTGCAGGTATTTTCTTAATTTTGGTCCTATTCAATAATAAATAAAAATATTATGTCTTTGTTACCGCTTTACGATGAACGACTAGTAATAACTTGTAATTTTTATAGTATAAGTTTGTTTTTTTCTTTTAATTTTTATAACAACGTTTAAGAACATGTTGTTTTTTTTTATATTTTGAACATTTCCAAATAGAGGTGTTGTAATAATTAATAAAATGCATTATAATTATAAAATTCCAATAATATAGGGAATGTTGGATTCATCACTGTGCCTTCCGAGTACGAAAACGTATCTATCAGTTAGCTAGACCAGAAAAAGGATCTAGAAGATCATCATCTAATCCACCTCGAGCTAACGAACATGTGCTAATTGATTATGATGGTTCTGAATCCGCTTTAGCTCTTATAAATATCGTTAGAGACACTTTACGATATGAAGCTGAGGCTGAGGCATCTTCAGTCCCAAAATCTACTCTTTCTATGCCCTTAACATTTTCAATTTGTTTCGTTTATGGTAATTTTACATTAACTTTGTTTAATTTTATGTTTATGCTAGTAATGGTCTATATGTATATCACGTATAATCATTATTATAAAAAGGATTATTAAATAAGCATGGAAATTTCTAGAAATATGTTATTCCTTGACCTTTTTTTTTCCTACAAAACATGTATTATTAAAAATTATTAATTTTTATATTAATTTTAAAT
The DNA here is from genome assembly GCA_019776565.1 of Sminthurinus signatus. Classification (NCBI taxonomy): domain Eukaryota; kingdom Metazoa; phylum Arthropoda; class Collembola; order Symphypleona; family Katiannidae; genus Sminthurinus; species Sminthurinus signatus. The sequence goes on along the minus strand of JABASP010001389.1, from coordinate 27,783 downwards.
GGATGATGCAAAAATGTGGTTTTTATACTTTCTATACTACAGATGAAATTAGTTCCACAAAAGAAACAATGGCAAAGGATCTTAAATTGCTACGAAATTGGCAAGTTGATGCGTGGTCAAAGTTTGGTATTGATTTCCCAATTATTTTATCAAGTTTAGAATCTAGTCTTACTATTATAAATGGACATGAAGGAGAAGTTTCTAGACTATGGGAAACAATTACAGTATCTCATAATAATAAAGATTCTGTGGACACAAAGATTATAGAATTAAATCCACTTCCATTTTCTTTACCATTTGACACGTCTTTGAATACTCAACTTAGTAAATTGACCAACAATCTCAAATCACAAACTTCCAAACTTGAACTTGCTCGTGAATTAAGGTACTTACATTTAAATTATTATTACTTATACTTATATTATATCCCGTGTACAGTGTACATTGTAAAAGGATGACATTAAAACTTATTACCTAATGCCTAAAGCATATCTATTATCTGGTTATACGTATTTTATTCTAGTATTGTATTGTTGATGCTCTTGTTGATTTATTTTACAAAGTATATTTGTACAGTTTGAAGGAGCATGGTTGTACCATAATAATAAATAATCATCAAATTAATTTAAAGTATATTATTATGTTCCCTTTTGTTATTCAATAGGAGAAATCTACTAATGACCATAGGAAATGAATTAAAAACCTCGATAGTACTTGCGGCTGAAGACCAAACCACAATGGCAATTAAGATGTTCACGACAATGTCTTTAGGAAGAGGAGTTCAGCTTGCAGATGAAATGGTTGGTTCCTAATTTTCTATATAATATATTATACATCCTTGCTTTATCTTTATACAATAGACTTACGCTCGCATAAATCATGTCATGTATTTCTTTGTGTCCGTTCTCATCACATATCACATAATCCGTTGAAAGAGTACATAAAATACTGTTTTGTCAAGAGTTTTACTAATTAAATATGACCCGTATAAATGAGCAGAGAATTAGTTTGTTTTTTACTAGATTATTTCTAAATGGGACAAACTTGGTTTGCTTCTTGTAGCACTTGGGATTATAAGATTAGGATTAGATCACTATAAGCGTGTGTATATAGCGCATATATGTACAAAAAAGAATGTGTATATATATAAGTATGCAGTCATGTATAAATGAAAATGTCCGCCTCTTTCTTGCTGCCCTTAACTTTTTCTCCGTTTGTAATTCTGTCCCAACAAACTCCTATTTCAAAGGATGACTTTTCATTCTCAAAAAACTTTCTAAGAGGGGCTATTCAGATGCTATATGATCTTTTCATTTTTATCTTCTCCCCAGGCCGTTCAAAGGTTGAGAGTTAACATGGAGAAAGAACTATGTATGTACATAGTAGTAGGAATGTAGCAGAAGAAAGTTTGATTCAAAAAAGGAAGAAGAAGGAGAATGATAACGTTCAGTTCAAAGAAATCCTATTTTCACCATTGTAACAGTTTTTTTTCAGTAATTTTCTGCCAAAAAATTACCTCTCATTTTTCTGGTGATTCTCCAAATACATCATTCGCACAAGTTTACCAGGACGTTACTTTACAACTAACTGAGATTCAGTGTTAGCTTTCATCTCTGTGTGTATGTATGTGGGTAGAGTGTAGATAATACATAATATATGTAAGTAAAAAGAAAAAGGACATCTTTGCTCACACATGTAATAGAATACTACACACTTATTATATAGACCTTTGAGTATGATTGCATTTTCTGTATTTTTCTCTGTACTTGAAAATACTCAGCATACATATTTCTCATCTGCATACATACATCTATCTATCTATCTAATTCATTATAAAATGGATGTATAAATTTGCTAGTCCATGTTGTAAATCAATACAGAAGAGGAGGAGAGTAACAAGAAACTCAGGGTAGCTAAAGCAGATTTATTACTCAGAGGGTGTCCTACTTATGTATAAGCACTGCCCTGGACTTGAATGTCCTAGTCAATATTTTAGAAGTTTTCACTTACATATTCACATGTTTTTCCCTCTAATTTCATTCTTGTTCATATACATGTATTAGACAGTATTACATACTACACACCTCCTTGCTTTCATCCTATCCCATTTCGTTCAGATAAAATTCAAAGGAGCTGAAAAAGGAAATTTTTACTAACGATAAAGGGGGATATTATATTACATTTCCACTATCCGTGTTGATGTATACATGTACAATGTACGGTGAACATTGAACATGTGTAACGAATAGCAATATATATATGCATGTAGACTGTAGACACATAAGATAACAAGCTTACCAAATACTTTTTTTAAAACTAGGTTTTGTTGTATACATATCTATACTTTTTCATACTTTATAGTAAAAGAACGCAGTGGTATTTAGCAACCAGGATGACATTTTTGAATGGATTCTTTTTTTTTAGGGGTTTACAACGCAAATTCAAGGAATCAAATTTGCTCGGCCTCTCATGGACCTCACTTCCAATGATTTACGAGACTATATGGAATGCATGGACTCGGATCCAAAAAGTTCTTCCTCGACGACCTATTCTCAGTCTGAAACGTCCATGTCTCTCCCTATTGACAAGGTAATCCTACCGATGATTTATGTTCTAAAATTCAAAGATCTATACCGTGTGTGTGTGTGTGGTACACTTGAGGAAGAAAGGGAAAGAGGAAAACGTCTTTCTTTCTCCCCCTTTCTTTTTTCTTCTTCATGAAGGGATAATACAAGTTATATTGAACATTTTATGTATACATAAATACCTTTATGCAAAAGTCCTCTTACTACAATAATAATAATTATAAGGAAGTATTCAAAATCCAAATTGTGACACATGTATGACATTATTATTATGTATGTATGCAAGTATTTTCCGATATTTCAATTATTTTAGTGTTCAATTTTACTTCAATATTGTAACATTAGAAATTGTTGATTTTCTAAAGTTCCTAAAAAGTTATTCTTGTATGTTGAGTACTTTCTTTTTTATTATTATTTTACTTTATTTAGAAAACCTGTCTATTTTAAAAACTGTAAATGAAATTCTGTAAAACTTTATGTTTTTTTCTCAGTGGTTTTCTTGTTTCTATTTGTTGTATTTTGGTTTGATAAAATTCATTTTTATTCATGTCGGAGGGTAGGAAAAAGTGTAAACGTCTAATTTTTGCTTGCTCTCATTCTTCTTCGTCTCTTTCTTGGGCTACTACTACTACGCCGAAACCCATTTCCCACTTGAACTGTAATTTTTTTCTTTCACTTATGTATGCATGGTTGGGGCAATCCTTCCCGTTTTTTTCTTCAGGTCTGAAAGAAAGCGTATGTTTTAAAAGTGAAAGCTAAACGAAACTGACAGCCTTGATCTTTGCCTATTTAAGACTGTCTGTCTACAACCAGCCTACGAATATGTATGTATACATGCACGTACATACAAATTTAACACGCGTAGACATGTAGAATGTAGATAGTACTTTCACTCTTCAAATCCGCTTTTCCTGTCTCTCACTTTTTACAGTTTCACAAGTTGAGTAAAAGTGTACAAAAATGTATAATATAATCCTTATCTTAATACAAGTGTCTCTATATACCTACATATATGGTATATGGCTTTGTTCATGAATTTTATGTATATGTATACATACACAATGTACGTGGGTATATATAGAATTAAGAATTATGTACCTGTTCCTTCAATCTTTTTGACTTTTTACGATGGGAAGTATTTTCAATATGACTATTTAAAGAGTACCCAAATTTATATATATTCCTAAATGTGCTAGTGCTAGGACTTGAGGGAAAAGAAGCATAAAATATGCATGTTCTCAATGTTGGTGAATGGAGCACAAGAGCACAAGTGGATTGAACCATCGGATTCTATTTGCCTAACGGCTAGTTCCTCTCACACACATTTCAAGTTTCTTGCCTCGTATTCTCTTCTACTCTACCACCTCCTTCTTACTTTCTCCTTTATAATATACCTTATGTAACATGTATACATACATATATATCTCCTATATATTCTACTTATGCCTCAGTCAATCCCATGGAACCAGTAAATAATTCAAAGTACACTTGATTCCCGGACCATATATAAAAAGGAGGAAACCTAAAACGAAGCCTGCTCTCTGCTCTCTCTCTCTCTCTCTATCTCTTTAAAAAAAGTTTAAGTGTTGACACACAGCTTGTACACTCACTTGACAACCACTTTAATACAATTCTCAATTACTTTTTTTAATGCACGGAGCAAGTTCCGCTGTGATCCAATTACTTTAATATAATCTTTTTGCCTTTAACTATTCTTGATTCTATCGCTTCCCAGTTTATAGGGGTTTGCAGTATGTTCTATATATCCCATATTGTATATTCTATGTCTTACCCTATATACCAAAGTATTTCATATACGGAGATGAAACTAACTATGATAAACGTTAAAAGGAAATGATCAATGTTGGATTACCTTATGCTTAACTTTTGTAGCATAATATACTTCTAAACTAGTGTATAATATGAAATATGTATGACGTATAATCGAATTTATGCTTAAAGTTTAGTGTGATTAAATCTGATAAAAGTACTCAACAAAGTAGCATTGATTTAGCAGTATCTTTGTCATTTGAAATGTACAGCGTTTTATTGTTTTATAGATAATTTATCGTTGGAGATTGGAGTCTCCCGCATATATTATGTAGGTAGCTATTTTTTTATTGATTCTGTTTCATGTGAATTGATTTTTTTTTGTTTTGTAATTTCAAGCAGGAGCCAACAGGAAATAAAACTATAAAAAATTCAAAGCTGGCCAAAAGTATAGAAGCTCAATGTGAAGAATTCATTGTGGATCTTCAAGAAGGATATCCAGGCACAGTTCCGACACTGACTAGAATTGGTGCTAAACTTCAAAGTTCAAACTCTATTGGAGACGGGGGTGAAGAAATAGTACCATTACCGTGTCGACTGTGTAAGGTACGTTGATCTACAGTGTACATTCTGCAGTAGTCCATATACTGTACAAAATGCATATTATATAATATTGGTGTGTGTTGGGAAAGGGATAAACAGTAGCAACATGTAATGGTACTTTCTTTGAGCTTAAATTCCATTAGAGAAATTATTGGATACCTATAAGGAGAGCTCGTTCAATCCTATGAATAAATTATTTTCCCGTATGGATTTTTATACTTCCGTTAGAAAGTTCTGTGACTAAAAGTTGTTGCGGTTCTTCTAGTCATTTTATATAGATATACCGAGTTCCATATTCGTTGTATGATAATAATATTATGTTTCTTCATTTACTTTTGTTCATTCGTCGTTTGTCCTTGGATTTTCATTATTAGGGATATATATAAAAAATATATTATATTATGTACTATGTACGAACATTGTAAACCACAATATACGAATTCTTCGAGCAGGAAAATGCATCAGGGTGAACAGTGGACATCTTAGATGATGAGGAAAAGTTCTTCAATGTACCTTAAATAGTGCATAAATTTTTTTGTATTTACAGAGAAATCGAGAGACCAATGAAGAAGAAGAAGATGAAGGATTGAAAGCATTGTGCCTTTGCTACGGTTGTGCAAATATTCTTAGAGATATGGTAAATTCTTCTTTCTTTGGCGTAACAAATGAACAATTAGAATTATATTACGAGAATATGCTGATAGCTTGATGAATCATTAATAATGATATGTTCAGTATTCATAATGTTCATTAAAAAATGTATTAATAAGATATGATGATATTGTTTGCTTTTATTGCAGAAAGATCCATCTCTTTTTATCAACCTTGTCCGAAACTAGGATTCTAAAGACGGTTAAAAACGGTTACTATTTTTCAGGATAAAAATTACATTTGTATATATTTAGGAATCATTCTAATACATGTGTGATATGTGATATGCATAAATGAATGAGAAATTATCGTAATTTTTGTACACAAAAACCTTTTTCAACGAGAAAGAAACATAACTTTTATTGTCTTTTCAGCTTGAAAAGAGACATGTCTTTACATCATAAATCAATAAATTGTCTTTTTATGAGTACATCAAATAAACCATTTTTTTTTCTGTGCATATGTTTTTTTACGTCTTGTATCTTGTATCTATGCATATTAAATATTATATTATACATTTCTACACAGTTAAATCTATGAATACATATATTATACAATATTATTTAGTACATCTATGCCTATTTTATGCCTAAATTTATTTATTAACTAACGCTCGAGAGTGTCAATATATTGTATGTTGTAGTTTTTTTTCCACTTCTAACATGATGATCGATTATTCTAAATATCAAGTTACCTTCCTGACGGCACAAATTCCATTAATACACATTTCATATTATGTATTGCAATTTTCCAATATAACATAACGCATGTGTACATGAACCATAATAACGATAGAAATAATTAATTAATTAACAATTATTACGTTTATATCCTAAAGCTATCATCAAAATGATGTGATTCTTAAAGAGTAGCTTAGTATAATAATAATATTGTAGTTTATAGTAGTTGTGGTTTTCAAATTTTTGAGTATAATCAATACAATAATCGAGTTACATGTTTACTTTTGAAGTAATACATATATGTTTTATATAATTATACTCAATAATAATTATTCCCACTTTAGAGTCTTTCATTTAAAAAAAAAAACATTGTCTGTATCCTTTGTTACTCCTTGTCATTTACGTTTCCGAGAATGCTTCTTTGTTTCGACATATTAATTTTACGCTGGTATTTACAATATATACCAATAGCATATATGTATAGTATCTTTCTTCAGGGAAGGGGGAATTAAAGGGAGTCACCTCGTCTCATCATATCTTGACCAGCAAGAGTGAGAAATGAATGAAAGAAAAAATGGGATGTTCATCAATCATGTAAAAGATACTAAGGTTATAATATTATGTGAATACAGAGTAGAAATTAAAATACAATACATAATACGTGAGGTTATACTTTCTATTTTTCAATAAGTGACCGTATAAATTGTTACTTTACATAATATTGAATATTATACAGTAAGAGTTGTGTATTGCGGACATTTTATGCTGTTGTAATTTATAATCTTTACATAGTATTCTTATACCTCTATTATTACATAATATATTGACAAATAGCTGTTCATATATTAGATATTGTCTTCTCTTCTACATCCAAATTTCAACAGATTCAATATTAGCTTCTTTTACTTGTCACACATATATATACATAACAGGTATACATCTTACATATATATATTTTCTGATTTTCTATGCTTTTGATATTGGGTTTTTGTCACACATAAGAATAAAAGTTGGTAAGAACAACTAAGGTATAATAATAAGATGGGGAATCCTTACTAAATTATAAATCTAAACTGTTCAGTACTACTTCATTTAACTGACAAGTGTCCTTTTCTTGGGTAATTAGTAAATAAAAACTCCGTTTTACGTTCAATGAAGTGAACTCATATGAATGATTTAATATATAACACATTATACTAAATATTTGTACATAGTTTACTGAAATACATAAAATAACAGTATCATCATTACACACACTTCAATTGTAATTCAAAGACCGTATACATTTTATGCATTAAAAAATCAAATGCATATTATAGAGAAGTTCATTCAACCAAGTAAAATTCATAGGATATTGATATACACAATAAAATAACATAATAATGTAATTAAAATGAACAAAATTATTAACACTGATAACTACCCATATCAGAAAATTAACATTCTTGGAAGCTGTGTTTATATTCATTACTACATGCACGACTACTTAAATACCACAACAAACCGAAACAGAAACACAAGTTTTGAGTTTTGAGCCATGTAAAACACAAGTTTATCAGAATATGGGTGACAATCATACTAAGCTGTTTTTTTAGTCTACTAGTTTTTATCTAAAAAGGCATCTGTTTTTACACTTTACATACATATTTTGTTTATTTTGTTAAAAAGCATCCTTTTTATGACATACATTACGTAACTTTACCATATATGTACACTTTGATTAAAATAATTTCATTGTTTATAGTTTATAGCATTCATGAATGATTACGTGACGGACCGATATGTCATTTTCCCACAGATCATACATACAATGTAATCAGAATAATAATAATCCTAATACTAAGAATAACTATTAACAATAATGAATAAATACTATTTAGACACAAAAAAAATCCACGTAACAACTAAAAACAAATCCTAACTTTTCATTTATTATAATATAAAAGGATAAATTTGGAATTCAATTTAACCTGAAAGCAAATAGAAGACTCCTCAATAAATAGTGTCATTTTATTGTTTATGAGAAAAATTGAAAAACTATATGTTGATATTAGATATATATTTCATTTACATAATAATTATTTTAGTGAAACATATTATATGATTCTTATCATGACCTTTACTCAAAAATGAAATCATTGTATTTGAATCATGTTGTGTTTTTTTTTGCTTTTCTAAAAATCAATTTTCACAGCTGACATCACTAGTTATTCTTTTTTAATTTTCACAAGTTTCCTCTCAGTTCCCTTTTCTTTGAATTTGAACCTATACATAAACTATGCACTGCACACACACAACATAAGGAACATGGGGTAAAACTTTTCACATTCAATGTCTTTTTGACATTTAAAAAAAAAGAGACTTACATGTCACACAGAGTCAAGTTTCTTGATTTCATATTATGAAATACATACTTTCTGCAGATGTAAAATGTTTTATGTTTTTATATTACAAGTTACAAGCAAAAAGTATGTTTATGTATTATATAATGATGTATGATAAGTATTACAAGTAAACAAAGTGAAAGCTTTCCCCCCACGTTTCATTATCGAATGAATGGCTATGCGTACGTCTGTATTTTTGTATATTATGTATATATATTATATAGATTATATATTACCTTATTCTTATCTTATCTTAATATTCTTAATAATATTATTTAAAATTTAGAACCATTTTATGCACATGCATAGTATGACTGGTATGCTTGACTTTTTATAAAGTTTGCCGAAGACTTTTGATATATTAGAAATAACTTGCATCAAAGATAATATATAATAATATGTACATTTATTTTACCCCTTTTAAAATGTTACATTAGTTGTGGTGAGTGAATAACTTACTTTGACTCGTCTTTAATCTTCCACAAAATCCGAAGATGCCCATGCAGGCATCTTTGTTTGAAACGTCCATTCAGGGCCCGTATACGTCAACGCATGTAGAAACATGACCAAATCTTTTGGTTTAGGATCTCGGTAACGCACTTTACATTCATAACAATGAGGGTCATAAGTCATTGATTCCGTTTTGAAAGCGAGTGGGTCATTAGTATTATTAGTAGTCGTCAATGAAGATGAGCTAGCCGTAAGGCCCGGACTACGTTCACCACCATTCGACTGGGGTGTAATTGTATTAGTAGCAGTATTACTGGTATTTAATGATAAGCTTGAACTACTACTACTACTACAAGTTGAATCATCACAAGTCTGTGTTCCAACAGTTACTTTTCCATTTATTGGTGAAACTTCTTCCGTGTTCCCCTCAGGACTGGTCTTCAATGCTGGCGGAGGTGGGGATGGTGACGGTTTGACGACGGCTTCCGTGGAAGTTGGAGAGTTTACAATCTGAGCATTACTACTACTGCTACTGCTATTGTCATGGTCTACAATTTCTGAAGTTGTATCACTTTTCAAAGCACCACCATTATCACTTGATCGCCCGTCACTACATTGATTGTCTTCCGTTGGAATCGGCGCTCCAAAAATGTCTGGACCAGTCTCTTCTCCTTCAATCCCCAACCAATTTTCAGCATTATGAATGGAAATTAAATCAGCTATAAGCTTTTCGTCCGATTTCCCAATAATTCCTCCTTTACCTTTCTGTGGTCCAAATACAGTATGATTATAGAGCGGGTCGTTCACAATAGGAAAACCTGTAAATAAAAATAATTATAGCAATCATCATCATCATCATGAATTACCCGTGAAAGAATTCCATCAATATCAATTTCCCCGTACTTTTTTTTTTATACAATTCCCTCTGAGAGAGGTAAATCCTACACATAATGTCTATCTTATATACTATAGACACGCATGAACAATGAACATCCTTCCAAGCTAGAACCACTCATACTTACAAATGTGTATATACATTATACGTACATACCAACTAAAATAGGCTTATCAATTTAATCACTGAAATTATTAGATTACGTTTCTTCAATTTCGAATGGAATTTCACAATTTTATACATGATTGTATATCACCCAATACCTAAAGAAAATATACATGTCTGTACATAATAGAAATATCTCTGAAACCTTTACTACTTATATGTACAACGATTTTACTTTTTCAAAACTAGTTCATGAACGACACGCTTTTATTTTACGTCATAGTACAATTTTATGTAGAAATTTAATCTCTGTTTTCTATGATTACACCATCCAAGTATACCTCGGTATTCGGTATGTAGACGGAAATCTATCAACTTTTCATTAGAAATAATCATATGTCTAAAACACCACTTTATTACAGCGTGGATTATAAAATGCATGTACATATTTAGTCAACCTAAAGACTAAAGAAACCTATCTACAATCTACATATTATGTGTATTATCTTTAACATGATTTTGTCTCACATGTGCCAACTAATACTATTACATTTTACATTTATACATAAAACACATTCTGTCCTATTGGTTTTTTCAAATCAATTTCAAATCTAATTTTAAGACTATAGACCTTTTGAAAATATAGTACATGATAATAATTGATAATATAATAAAATGTAGGTTTATAGTACATAAAAGTACCTATGTTTACAACACATTGGATCACGCTCAAATCTGTTTAAATACCTGTATACCGACTTATATAATATATTACTTCTATTCAAGAAGTAAAAGAAAATAAGTATCTGACAAGTAGGCATGATAATAGATGCAGACACAAGACACAAGGTAGATTTATATTACACTTGTCATTTTGAAGCCCAGTGTTAAACAATGTAAAGTATTTATCTGTCGTATTTATAACCAACCAGCAACTAGCATTTTGTGAAAAAAATGTTACAGAAATTCCCTATACACTATTTAAGTCTGCCTTTGCCTTTGGTGGAAGCCAACGGCATTTATTTTAGTTTTTTTCCCCTTTGCGTCTCCAAGTCCGTTGTCACTCTTTTTCACATACGCAACAAATCACAATGTGACTGAGAATATATTGTATTGAATATATTCATTCTATAGTCATTTTAGACTGTAGAACGAGGAACAAACGACGGGTGAATGCGGAGGAGAGGCAATAACAGTAGTATCCGAGAGAGAGAGAGAGAGAGATACACTGATTGTGAGAACAGAAAATTATACGAATAACAAACTGAGACAGTGCTGCTGATCCCTCATTCGCATGCGAGTGCTGTATACCGTTTGGTTCCTAATTGATGGGTTGCTAGTCCTTTCATAAAGATACTATTGGCAGCTTTCCTAATGTCAAACTAAGTCAACAATATAAATTAGTAACCAAACCCAAAGTCAAACATTAGAAGAGAAAACAAGCACCTCGGTCAATTCACTTACGCTCCCATTACTACTCACTCCATTTAATGCAAACAAATGCTCGGAATATTCCTCTCCTAATCGTTTTATAGAATACAGAATATATTTCCCTACATACATGTATATTTACACAATTTTTGCACTTTTAAGCTTTAGTCTTTTTTTTGCAAATGTAACGTCTACAGTCTACAGGCTACAAATTTGTCATTGAATGTCACACTTAAAATTTACTCTCGAATAACTAAACGATAAATACTATACTACTGAGAATTTTGTAAATTCAAGAATCCCTTTATAAACTTTTTTGGACAACAATCGACTACAAAACATTATGCATTTAACATTTAGATACAAAATATTCACAAAACTTACCAAGATATTGAAGATGAACTCGGATTTGATGCATTCGACCAGTATGCGGCTTGCAAAGTACGACACTAGTTTTTCCATTGTAACTAAGCTTCTTAAATGTTGTTCGACAATCCTTTCCGTCTTTTGATACTTTGCATACACCAATTTTGTAACTAACAACTTCAATTGGTTCCAGGCATTCAATCTCTTCCCTACAGGAACAACAAACATAATAATTAATAACATACACTGAAATTGATTAATTACATGAAACATGAAAACAAATATTTTGCTCGCAAAATAGTCTGCTAAAAAAACTCCTACGACGGTGAAATTCCTTTATTTATTAAATCTCTTATTTAGCTAATTAGGATTCCGATCTTTATTAAATGTATTCAATGTACAAGTTTTAATAAAATTTTTCAAAAAAAATTATGATAATTTAAAATTGATGACTGAACTAAAAGAAATACAAAATGCATAAAAAAAATAAATCGAGATAAATTCTATGTTCTAGGGGAAAAGAAATTAAGAAAAAATAAGTCTAAAAAATGAAAAAAAAAAAAACAAACTATCTTTAGAACCAAAGACAATTATTGTAAGAAAAAAATAAAATAAAACGGTTTGAAAATCTTGTCCTACATAATATATAAAGGACATACATATATCCTACATTCTAGATGATTCTTATTGTATGACTGTGACATTTTAAAAATACCATCCATCAATTAGATCATGATCATGATACACATAAGATCCTTTGCACGTGGAATGTGAGACCCTTGTGATTTCCTAAAAAGCTTTCTCTTGTGTTATTTCCTCTACACAAGCTTGTGCTTACATGTGTAAAGTGTGTAAAGTATTCACAAAGGGACCAAAAAACTCAAATCTCAATTTACTATGACATTAATTCTCATCTAGAATAAAATTGAACTTACTCTGGAAATTCCCCCTCAACACGGCAAACGTAAGATTTTTGAACAAGACGATTCCTTATTTGTTGTTCCATTTCTCGAGCTTTCTTTGGACTTCGCCCGAAGAGTAAAAGGCCTGAAGTAAGTCGATCCAGTCGATGAATGGTTCGCAAATTTTTCAACTGGTGCTCCTTTGCCAGGATAAAGACAACTGTATTATGTCTGTAACGACCACATGGATGTACCTATAAAATTATTGTGTAGTAGTATTGTGTTGTGGTAGAGTAGTTGTGTAGTGGGTGTGGGCAGGAATGAAGAAATTGAAAGGGTAAAAGAGGGAAAACAAAACAAAAATCGATTCATTATCACTTTGATACTCATCCATCATCATCATCATTATCATCAATGTACAATATAAAATTTATATATATTATATACATGTAAAGCTGTTCACACAAACACAAAGGCAAAGACGTACAACAACCCACATTCTCACTTTATGTATTTTTCACTTTCACTCAATGTCCCCACTCACGAAAATTTCTTTGGACATGTAGAATGTAGATCATTCATCCGTAACCATATTACAAGTAAAAGCACACTCGTTGACACAACAACAACAGCCTTGTCTACTGACCATGCATCTATACCGACTACTGAACGGAGGTTCATTTCTCTAGCCTTCATGATTGAGCTCCCGTTTTACAACTGTTTCAAACTACTTACTGTGACGAAACTTTGGAAATTTTAAAAGCAAAAAGCAAAGGAACATTAAAAACTCAAACGCACGTACTTATATGTACAAAATTTTCTCCCATCTATCTACGTAGATATTTTCATCTTTATACATTTACATACATCTATCTTGGATAAATTTTAAACATTAAATATTAAAACATGACTGCAGTTAGTAAATAAATAAATACTACTTTATTTAAGTGCACTGTACAATTAATAACCTGTTTAGAATTTGTTTTCTACTCTTTTGATATAGATGAAACTAGTATTAAGCTTATGTGTTACATTCTGTGTACTGGTTTTTTTTATTGTTTTTTTGACAATTTCATATTACAGAGCTACATAAAAAAAGGAATAAGTACATACTTTGTACTGTACGACTTCAAGTTGAAGACCACCAGAATTGGGGAAGCTCCAAAAACTTGGCAGTCTCATGATTGTCTAAAGTCGGAACACTGAATAATGTATACGTGGAATACATGCAACTTTTATTTATATTATACAATGTACAATATACAATATACATGGTTCTCCACGTGTCTGGTGTGATTTTTGTTTTTTGCGTGTGGTTTTGATCGAGCCCATTCCACAACACTCCCTACATTGTCTACATTGTATATTGCATATATCTGTACTTTGTATTTTGCCAAATGTTTAATCGCACGTTCAAATAAATAAATTTGTGAGAGTGAGCGAGAGTAAACGGGAGTTTAAAAAGAAACATTCTTTAAAAGAATACTCTTCACTCTTAACATTATCCACTTACTAACTGCTAACTGTAAATGTGTATGGATATGTGTTTGGAAGGAGGATTCTTCTAAATCCTATAGTGATTCTTCTTACATTTTCCTCTTCCAAACACCGACGCATGTACAATGTACATCTTATGCATTATATTATATGGATATATATGTAATATGTAGACCATTAATGACTTGATTTGTTATCTCCGTCTCTTTCTCTCCTTTCCCCTTTATTTTTTTGCTCTCTCTCACTTTCTTTATTCTTTGTCATTCTCATTTTGCAATTTCTACTAACCTCAATCCTACAATCCTAGCGAATATCCTATGTTTACGTGTACTCTTACAAGCATAGAAAATAGAAATGATAATACTACCACAACAAAAGCGCGAGCAAAGATCCAAATATTTATTGCAAATAGTATAAAAGTACTCATTGAAAAAATTTAGTAATAGTACCTATGCACATTACATAATACTGTACGTAAACTGTGTAATGTATAATGTATAATTTATCCTCTAATATTGTATTAATGGCGATGAGAGAATAATGTAGAGAGAAATTGAACTGTTGCCACTAGAAAAACTCACATAATAGAGCAAGTGAAACTAATAATAATAATAAAAGCATTTCAAGATTGAACTGTTGAACGTTGAAAAGGAACACTCGTATACGAGAATTCGGGCAACCACTACTACTACTACTACCACCATCACCACGGCAAGAATAAGTGAATGTACTTGAGCCTTCAGTTAAGAGTTATAAAAATAGTAGAAGCAACTCGACTTGTTCCGTTCTAAGTTGTACGTTGGATTATAAAGAGAGTATATATAATATATATGACCAAAGAGAAATGAAAGAAACCTGTCACAAAAGAAGGACTGTAGTGACTGAAATTCGACAAGGAAAAAGTATAAGCTTAACGCCCAGCAAGTTATTTCACCACTATTCACTGCCCTGCTACGTCTACTTTGAAAATTGTCTAAGACAGAGACAGAGAAAGAGAGAGAGTTTCCCTCTCATTCTTACTATTCCTTGCATATCTATGTAGACTTGTTCTTCTATGTGACGAAGATTCGGAATAGAACATTTTTAGAATGACATAATATAGCACGTACAGCGTACGGCTATAGAGTAGAGAAGAAAAGGAACCAAATTTAACGAATATAATAAGAATAGTGTGCAGTTTTCACTACAGACAATACATAGACAAAGGTTAGCACATCTCTCTCTTCTATACTTCAACTTCTACTCCTTCTAACTGCTACTGTAGCTGTCCAACAAAACCTTCAGCCATCTCATAAAACGTTCTAGATAACAATAAAATCAACTGGGTCATCCTTTCATTTATACATATCCTCAAGACTTTTTCATCTCCTCATTTCGATTCCGTCTCATCCGTTTCTGTGTGCGTACGCTCTATATTTCTAAGGTTCTGTCGTAGTGAATCCTTTGGGTGCCGGCCTATCCACACTTATATAACATAATACACATACACATGCGACACTGTAGATAAAACCAATTTCTACAACCACATACAGGAAACCGAGTCGGGGTTTTGTTAACTATTTCAGTAATTCTCTTACACTGCTCAGTTCAGAATATCAGTATGTACAATATGTATGTGGTACGTGTAATGTACCCTGTTCTGCAGTTTTGGACTGTAGACTGCAGACCGTTAAATGGGCAAAACTATGACTGTGAAGGATGAAAATCCATTGTCTTTAAATTTTATAGTTGATTTCTATCATCAATCCACTCCTACCCATTCATACTTGATACTTGTACAATCTATTGCTCCTTTTATGTGATTGCTCAAATCTCAGGGTAAAGTCATAGAAATTTCGGATAGAAAATCTTTGGATAGACTTTTATAACTTACAAAGTCTCTGCAGAATGTAGACGGCTAATATTTGTACTAGAAACTAGCACCTTTAACATTGAATCAAAGTCCTTACATACATTTTTGTCCTTTTTGTTTTGCATTTAATAAAAATCTTATTTCATCATTTATTTCCTCTGTAAGATGACGTTATTAAGTATTTTCAGCATCATTTATGCATTTGTTATTTGTTATTTAGTATTTAACAAAATAATTCGTAACAAAATAATATGAAATGAATCAAAGCTATGAACTGTGATATTTCGTATTATGTGCCTATAGGCACGAAACATTGCCAAAATTCAGCATATTATTACGTAAGTTGAAGATTAAAAGCTTCAAAGTACATATTACATAATACAAATAACTGACAGCGGTTTCAACTCATCTTCATATAATCGCATTTCAATTTTCTCATATTACGGCATTGTATTGAAAAAATAATGTACAGAGTGAAGAGTATGAGAGGATAATACAGGAGGAAATGAAATGAAATGACGTTTCAAACATTTACTGACTCACCCGACGGATAGAAAAGGAAACCTTTAAAAGTGACAGCTGACATTCATTCCTTCTGATGTGATTATCCACCAAATTCTCCATTTTCACTCTGATCAATGTCAACCATGTACGTAATACATAATGTATAATGTACTTGCAGCTTTCACTAGTACTCAAACATACTAATACTAGTCATATAATATAAATATGGATTGAAGTATACAAATTACAGCTACCAAAGGACCAACGAAATGCTTACTGCGCACACAGTCGATAGACTACATACTACATAATAATATGTTGACAGTGAGAGAAAGTTACATTCCACATTTCATGTTTCACAAATTCTGTGAATCTTTCAACTTTTCTCCTCTTCCCAAACTGAAACTCCAAACTGAAACCTCTCTGATAAGAGAGAATTTTCAAATTTCAAATTTTCTCATATTTCATAGAACGAGACAGAATATTTTTCAAATTTTACTCATCTCTGCTTATAGTTTATCATTTATAGTCCCGTAGAAAATAATCTACATAATATTTTATGTACATAATCGAAATTTACTTTTATTATATTTTATATTAGATATTCATATGTAAATACTAAACACTTTATATAATTTTACACTTTCCCTCTACTATATTATTTATTCTCAGTATTTTTCATTCAATTTCCAGAGTAATTTTAAATACATACATACATAGAAGAAAAGTTTCTAGATTACATTCTTCATGAATGTTTACTTTCTACTTGGTCGTCTAAGAAATTTTGCTAAAGTAAATGAAATGCTCCACATCCCTCATCATAACATAACATTATAATAAATTCCTCCACTACTTCCCCGCTCTTCTTTCCTTATCCTCCATCCTAATATTATACTGTGCATGCATATGAGCTACAAAATCTACAAGTCTAATTTTGAATTTTGAATCACGACTCACGACGTTTCTATTTAAGATGAAGAGCCCTGTGAAAAACACACATTTACGTTGACACTATGACTTAAAACTTCCATTAACTGATTGTGACTGTAAACTTTGTCGTGTCTATAGTCTATACTTTATACTTTATACGGACGCACAAGAGAACTAAATTATGCAGGAAAAAGTTTTTGCATCTGATCAATAATAAGCGTGATAACTAGCAGCAAAAAAAACCAGCAAAAAAAAATAATAGGAAAACGTTACAAAAGCCAACCAAACAAAAAACAACGTTCAGCTCACGACCAAAATCCTTAGAATGTACAAAATAGAGCGAAGTTTCTCTTTCTATCGATCTTTCTCTCATATCTTAAACTAGTTTACAAACAGTTTAAAAATTTGACGATACTATTTATCATAATAAAAAATGATTTTGTATTGTCTTTACTTATAAATTCAGAGGTCCTTGAATTTTCCTTCCCTTTGTAACCAAAAACAGAGAGCACAAAACAATTATGATATATACCTTTGTTAGTAAAAATTCATTTTCACCGAGTTTGGTCCATGATTTTGGTTAACCAATAACGAAAAAAGTTACAGTATAATAATAACCGTAATAAGAAAAAAACTTGAAGTATTGACGCTGAAAGTCTGAACACTGAACAAGCTATTTGAAAATCATATTATGTATTTTATGTATATACCGGAATAGAACATGGTTTATCAGCAACTACTAATTCGTCATCACAGTAAATGATGTCAATTGGTGTGGCCAGTACTGGTGTCTCGTGTCTATGCATAATACATAATAAATTGTCCTTAAAAGTTCTTCTTCTGCAAGTGTAAACTGACATACACATAAATTAAGAAACTGATATAATCGTAAACCTTGTGTACGGAATTTGGGCCTCCACTTGAAAAAGTAAACGAGGGGAAAACGACAGAAAAATCAGACAGACAGACCGACAGACACATGACTAAACAATAGATTGCATATTTAGTATGCACATTGAACATTGTAGTTGTTACATCAATGTTGCATAGTAAATGGTCACATGGACATGGCACGGTATTAAGATGTAAAATAAGAAGAGAGGACGGATACATTGAGAAACAAGAAACAAGTCAACTCCCGAAAGAGGAAAAACAAGAATAATTACAGCATGTTACATAAAATAGTAGAAAAGCAATACAAATACAGTCCAATAGACTACAGAATACAATATTCATTGCCTGCAGTATCAGCATTACTATTTCACAGTCACTGCTAAACTCAACTCATGTACAACGTACAATGTACAGTTCTATCCAATTTCCGTTTTGGATTTAGAGTTTGGAGTTTTGGAGTTCTGGAGTCACTCAGACTCCAAAAAATAAAATATGTATGAAAATTGAACACACAGTTACGGCAAATCTTTCTTCCTTTCTTTTTTTTCTTTCTGTTACTGTACAATTTGATTTTTTTTCTCAATAAACTGTACAAAATAAAGCACATGGAACACAGTACACAATAATATATACAAAATATCCAATCCTAGACATGCAAATGTAAGACATGAATAATGTACACACGAACACAATCACACATTTTACTACAATCTACAATCTACACTCTACATTATAAATACATGGAAAACACTAGAGAAAAACACTCAAATCAAAATCAGCGTTTTTTCCTTTTCTCACTGGTCCTGCTGCTTGTGCTTCATTCTAAATTCTAAAGGAATGCTTCAGACGGTTGAGTCAGAAAACTCACAAGTCTTCTCAATCTCATCACAACAACAGAGAGAGAGTTGAACAAAATGTATAGTAGAATGCATTTCAATTTTGTTCCGAGTCTTCACATTACACACTCCAAGTGGAGTCTCCAAGTAAAGTAAAGCACTGTAAAGCAAACTCATTCACTCTCTTTATCTTTTTCTCTTCATTGAAATAAAAAAAAAAGAAGAAGAGGAAAATTCTGTTTCACAGGACGAAAGAGGGGAAAAGAGCGGAGAGAGATAGATAGATAGAAGCATTTCACTCGCTCACACAAATTACATGCCAAACATGAATGCATTCTAGTCAACATTGTCTTCAATTCATGAACACAAAGTGAAAACAGGTATTCCACCCTCTCTCTCTCGCTCCTCCACAAAGACAAGACACAAGACAAGTACTCGACGGCAGCTCGACAAAAACATATGGTGCAATACAAAATGTGAAAGAATACACACACATCATGCATGATTGTGTATTGTGTATACTACATTTTTCTTTATTTTGTACCTATTTTGTATTCCTAGATCAACTGAATGAATCCTAGAATCCTAGATCGTGTCTCTAAAGAGGAATGGTAAATAGTACATAAACAGTAAAAAATATAAATGATACAGGGCATTCTAACAGCGTTTGTCACCTCAACATCCATTCACGGAGAACAAAGGAAAGACAGATAGAAAGAACTAGAGAGAGACTTCTTTACATACACAAATAGATTCAAAATCCTTAAACACAAAACACAAAACCAACTTTAGAGACTGGAGAAAAGAGGAAATGCTTGTGGGTATAAAAAAAAGGGTAGGAAAGATATACGACGTTTTTATCTCCTTCCGTTTTTCACTTTTCTTCTTTTTTTCTTCCATTTCTCTCCTCTTCCTTCTTTTATTCCTTTGTCTATTCACTATTCACTATTCACCATTTACTGATACTTTCATGTAGGAAAAGAAATAACTCGAAATTGAAAATGTATTGGCTTTTTGTTTATTTGTTTGTTGGCTTGTACATTGTACATAGTATCTTGTATCAAATCTCAAATCAACATACATAAACAATAAGAGACTGTTGCTTCATTTTTAGGAGATTCCCATACTTTTATTTCAAGATATTAAATAAACAGGAGCTATTTTTATAGGAGCTTCAAAGGTGTACTAGATAGTTTGACACCTACTTTACGCAAGGGAAACACCTTGCATTAAAAGTATTAGAACAATACAATAACAAAATATACAATAACTATTGTCAGTTAATTAGTACGAGAAACATATGAAACTATGTAACACGAGCAATACTAGAATATAACCACAGATCCCAAAATAGATGTTGAGATTCAATACAAAATACATATCGTGACATACAGAAAGTTCTCACTGACATGTCCGTATCAAGGGATTATTAAAGATTCAAAAGTTATAGTCAGAATCTGGGATTCACATATCAAAGTATCAGTAATATCATCCGTCAATTAGGTTGGACAACTGACTTTTCATACCTTACTTACTACACACTACACGCAAAAAGAGTGAAAGTATTCATGTTCCAATCAGAAAACACACGAAATGACAACATTACGACGACCTATTTTACAAGAACTACGGAAAGTCTTTTGAGTCTTCATTAAAAGGAAGTCGAGGAAACAAGCTACAAAGATGAAGATGAAGATTACGTTCGCATGGTCATATTTGTCTTAGATGAAGACAGGTATGCTCAATGCTCATTCATTCATTCATTTACACATGTTATCATAGTGTAATCGTACAAATGATTACGAGTTACGAGGCTACAGCTGTGATATCCAAGAAAATCAAAAAGTACACATGAATAGACGACACGCAGTACCGGTACAAAGTACATGGTAGTTTGCTTTAGTAAAATATTTATCCTAGACATGCCATGACATACACATAATTTGGAAGGCAACAAAATACTAGATACAAGATACAAACTAGAATGAAAAGAGCCAAAAAACAAATCACACTACATATAAATACATCACCACCAGCAGCACGCACCAAGCTGAATGTCACGATCACAGGAAAAAAGAGCGAATCGTTAAGGTACGAAACAACATATTGATTCCTGTTTTTATAATAGATGGTCGACGTGTGTGGAATATACAGGGTACAATGTACATAATATAACGTAATATCTCTTTCTCTTGTCTCTTGACAGCTTTTTCTTTGTTCATAACTGTTGAGAAAGAGAATTTTGAAACGTAATAATTCACACACAAAAGCCTTTTTTGTCTTTTCTATTTGTATATAAAAATTTGAGACTAGAGACTTGAGTCTTGAGTCTTGGAATCTTGAGACTAGAGACTATAGAGGCTTGAGACGTAATGGAAAAATAAGCAAGGCAATTAGCGAATGTCTACTAAAATACAAACAACAAAGGATGAAAGAATACAATCCTCACGGCTGAGATTAATTTTCTCATTCACACTCACACAACACACAACATGTGTCCATTGTACACACACATACATACAAAGCACACAATTTACACATGATTTGATGGTGAACATGAAAAAATAGTAACTAATATCTACTGTACATTGTACATATATCTATACGTATACGGTATACATAAAAAAACCACACAAAGTCAGACTTACTGGAATTGAAGCCGGCTTGTTAACAACCACAAGGTCATCGTCCATGTGAACGATTTCAATAGGGTCTGAAGTAACTGGTACTTCATGCTATATATTTAGGATACATAGGAAATAGACACAAAGAAGAGAACATTATTATTATTATTATTAATATTATGTTTCAAGCGAAATTAGAGACAATATCATATAACATAATATGTATATGTAATATGTACACCGTACAAGGTATACATGATTGCTATGCTTTTTTTGTAGGTTGAGGTACATACCCTGAAGAAATTCCGCGAAAACATCAGGAAGAAAAGTTGACAGAATTCATCAGATACAAAAGGGGTTGCGTGAAAATAACATGAAAATAAACAAACACAAAAAAAACAAACCACTTTACAAATAGTACTTTACTATTTTTATCATCATAAAAAAATAGTATTAACTATGGACGTGTACATTGTACATCATACATCATCTCTGATACACAGAACAATATTACTGGTATACTTTTTCAAGCTAGCTTCGGTGACACAGATATTTTCACCAACTGCCAAAGTTTTAAAGTAAATACAAGCACTACATTATTAATTATTATCTTTGTGTATCTGTTGTCTGTTACTTCTATGTCATATCTTCATACTTGAAAAAGGTATGATAATTTAGGGTTAAATTTATTAAATTAAGTCTTTATCCCATTCAATATTGAGAATTATATTTGAATCAACTCTAAACTCACATACAAAATTTGAGTTTGAATTGGTATTTCAAATTACAAATACAAAAAATATCTACGTTCGTAAACATATAAACAAATTACAAATAAAAACACATTAAAGAACGAAAAAGTCGTCACAATGAGAAAGTGAGACAATTATACTGAACACTATAGTATCGTAGTAGTAAGTTTTAGTAAACTTTTAAATCTGCTTTTGGGTGCATATTGAGTTTGAGAAAATGTTATAGGCAAAAGTGCATGATATTATATAGTGAGTATAGTTACTATCATTATCATGAATACAATACAATATACAATAATAATAATAATAAATAATATTAATAAAAAAACAGAAAAATCATGATGTTCAACTGTTTGTTTTTTTATCATGTTGTCTCTTATTATATGAAAATAAAGATTTACCTGTGAACGACATTAGCAAGCAAGTCATTATGCTTCAGTCGGTAGTCAACATCGACTTTGGTATAATTGACAGTCAGAGTGCCAGACTTGATGCACCTTTCCTGTTATATTTGAAAAAAATAAATCATATTGTCATAATAATGATATATTATACAAAATCGAAAATATACGTTTACTTTAAAAATATGGCATTAATGAAATTAACAAAAAATATTGAATTATTGTCCTATCCATATTTGTATATAGGAATATAATACACATTCTACATATCATTATGCATATATTGTCTATCACAAATAGTAACGTACGTAAATGATGTACACATTGTTATTAATTAATCTGTAATTACAATTCAAAAATTTACGATTCAATCTATAAGAGGAGGAAACTACTTGAGGGTTCTTTCTTTGTCAAAAAGTTTGTTCCGAACCATCAAATGATCATGATCAAAAGCCTTTGATTTCTAGGAAATCCTCGGTCACACACCTTGTTTCTTGTTCTTATTTTGTAGATACTAGATTTGTAGATATGTAGATACGCGTTCTGCAACACTACAATTGACAATATACAAGATCTTTTGAGTCGTGTCATGCACTTTTGTTTGTGTTTTTGCACTTTTGGTATTATTATCATGTATTAGATATTAGATACAAACGTATGAGACATAATTAAAGAAATTCATAGTACAAAACGTCCATACTTTTTATAGACATCCCAAATCTTCACACATGTACAATATACAATGTACATAAATATTGTCCTATGTATTTTATCACTTCCCATTTATCTCACTCACAAGTCAGTACTTGTTTTCAAAACTGTAATGATGACTCGAAATTTTTCAAAGTATCTTTATTCTTTGACAGTTTTGAATGGTCAGGATGCACAAGGCTTCAATTAGGGAGTATTTAAATACATATTTGCATCATACCCCATGGTGCTCACTGCTCATCCTTTTACATGTCTCATGATTCATGACCATATTATACATTATACATTATATTCAATGCTTTAATACTTGAAGATCATATTATACATTATACAGTACAAAATACAAAGTATAATGTACAACATACAATACAAATGAAACATCATTATTATCAATAAACTATTCAAATGTAACTTGTACTTGTACAAATGTACACAACTCCTCTTGACAACTCATTATTATCCCTGGCTACGCTTAACATGAATATACACACATATTATATATTATGTTCTACTACTAATAACACTCAACTCTGTTAAGTTGAGTGAGAACCACTTGCATGTCCATGTAAGAGTCTAGGAGTATCAATGAGTAGATATCAATAGCTACAATCAAACTCCTTGTTGAGTATTGAGCATTACCATCCTTGTGGAAGCCCTACTACCACCATGTCATCATCATCCTGACAACTGTGCCCTTTTTTTAGAATGGGAAGCATACATACAAATATACTGTCGGACGTAGGTATACAAATATCATAGTACAACATAACACAGATACAAAATTAAATCTACACTTTTACTCAAGGAATTCAATGAAAATGAAAATAATATTGAATAAATTTTTTTCCTTTGTCATATTTCCCATTTTTCTCGTTTACATGTGCTCAGTGGTGCCTTCCAAAATAAGTCCTATTCCTCGAGAAACGAGATGAGGAAAATATTCATTTTTTCATTTCTATGTATACAATATACAATGATTAATTAGCTAGATACATCTGCTTCTAAAAATAACCCCATTCTTATTGTCATGTAATAATAATAATATAGAAAACTTGAAAGGGGAATTCAAAAACTCCTTTATGAAAATTAATCAAAACATACAATATACGATACAACAAAACATGTGTACAAGAAAAAAAAGGAAGATGTAACATACTTAGTCATTAAAGATGTATCATACTTCCATACATCTATCTATTTTACAGGATGGAGGAAAGAAACACTTTATGAACACCATTGTAAATAGTGAAACTGATAGCTGATAGCTACCATTAAGAACGCTCGAGCATCTACAATCTACAATCTACATTGTATATTGTATGTCTTGAAATTCCCTAGACTCTTTTCAATTTTCCATTCAGTACTCAGTATTGAATAATATTATTGATTTCTCATCTCTTCCCATTATCAACTAGAATCTAGGATCTAGGATCTAGGATTTCCTTCTGTTCTCCCCATATTTACATATTTACATGCATGTTCCAAAACAGATGCTCCTTTCGATTGTTCAAGTTTAGTTTAGTTTTTGTGGGGTTGACATGCCATGTCATGGCTCTAATTGTAAGTGTATGGAGAATGGAGAATGGAGATGGTGAAGTACATTTAGGATCCAGAACATCCAGAGTACCATGTACCAATGTACCATGTATTTAGTATGTATTATGTATTATGGAAAGACATTAACTTGTTTATTCATCGTGAGAAGAGCATGACTGGTGAGATGGCTCCAAAAACACTGATAGCTGATAACAACATACAAATCAATGTTTGCACATTTTACAAGTGTGTGCAAATGTGAGAGACGGGAGACGGGAACAGAAGGAGTAAGACAGAGAGGGAGTTAATGATGAGAAATGGTTTACGATTATAAATTCAAGTCTTTGGACAAAATGCTAGAGGAATGTTCTATGTTGAATGTACCCTGCCTCGTCTCCTGTCCTAATGTATTTCATCGTCCCATCCACCAACTTCTTCTACATTCTACATTCAACATACTAACTAGCGATGAAATTATACTCGTATTTAATTTGTTTGCACAAACCCTAAAAAAAGTCAAACAACACATGTATCTATAATCTATAATCTATATACTATCTACATAATATTTTGTAGTCTAATACATGTATGTGGAAACAAGCATGTTTGTTTATTTTTGTACATTTGTATGTACAATGTACAAACATATGAGATGATACGAGAATGTTTGCAAGTATCTATATTATTTTAATGTGGGCTCAATACACAATCAGGTGTGTATATCTGCGTACAATAAATAAATACAAAAGTGTGAACTGTGTACTCTGTACTCTGAACTCTGAGAAGTTTTGCATTGGAGAAAAAAAAATCCGAGACAAAATAAACGGCAGTTACAACATTGTAGATTGTACATTACAAACAGTGATGGTGTAGTTCCGACTATGCAGATTGTACGTCTACATATACGATATACAGTGCATGTGATGATGAGATGCTGAGAGTGAAATATACACAACTCAATTGAGAAACTAATGCAAATAACACCCAGAAAAGCTCCAGACTCGAGACTAACTCCCACGTTGCACTCACATAATATGTAATAATGTAATATGCAAAATGTACGTCTAGAAGCTAGCAACTAGAAAATAGACATACGATGTACCATACAATACTAGTCTAACGTATATCATAATAATATATAATATTATAGGAATATACACGCATCGCAGACCAAATCAGACCCGACTAGGCCAGACAGTGGAGCAAAAAACTGAAGCAAAAAGTGTTCAAGTAAAATCAGTGTTACAGTATACAGTACCGTACAACGTACAATGTTGAAAATAGAATAGAATACACAAAACAGACAGACAATGTACCTGCTACATGTTGCACCAAGGAAAATTATGATTATTATTATGAAGCTCCGCGTTTTAATACACACATTGTTGTTTTCAACTTTGAAGTGCCATTTCACATTGCCATTGGATTTCTGTGGTCTATTTTCTATCCTCTATTCCATTCTCATCCATTCTCTCTTGTATCTTTTATTCTATTCGGTTGTACTGAAGAGAAAAATCCAAAGGAGAAAATGGAAAAGAAATGAAGCAAAAGGACTCTATACTCTACACTCTATACCAAAACATACCAGATACCACACCATTTTCTCTTACTACAACTCCTATATTCACACGTGTATATCTGTACATTGAGCATGAAGCATGAGAGCTATACTAATACTTTTCTGTTCTATTCTATTCTGTTGAGGACTTCATTTCCTCCATCCTCCATCTCTCTCTCTTCCTTCTATTTTTTCCATCATATTCCATTCCGGATCAGAATAGACAAAATAGAAAATAGAAAGAGCTCCGCCTGGTCTGTACAATGTACAATGCACCATCACCATCACCATAGAGCACACGGTGTACAGTGTACAGTAGTATTACAGTTCTTTTGAGCTACAGGACAAGGAAAAAGGAACCAAAGTGTGTGTTCTATCTTTCCTTTCTTGCTCGCTCACTGCTCACTCTTCACTCAATCTCTCTCCCTATGTTTCAGTTTGTTACCACTCTCTCTCTCTCTCTCTTTCGAGTATAAATAGAGACTGTGCACTGTGCACGCCCGGTATTTCTTCTTCCTCTTTTTCCAATTCAAACGCACTCCGATCCGAATCAAAGACGATGGAAATATACTTGTATGCAGTATGCATGACATGCATGCAACAGAATATTATTACGAAGCACCAAGCACGGGAATATTTCACGAACTTACATCGAGGTCCTACGTATTCTGTACGTAACGTAATTTTGTGAGTTTGAAATAAAATACGTAAAAATTCCCGTTCACTTTTTGTACTAGCATTCACATGCACAAATGCATTAAAATGCTTCTGGTAATGTATAAGAATAGGCTCTCGCGAGTACATAAGGACTGGAACGATTTTAGAAAGTACTTTTTCCAATAAGTATGTACCTGCTTGCGTCTATT
>JABASP010001388.1:0-30140 GCA_019776565.1 Sminthurinus signatus | reverse complement strand
CATCGCTATGGCACATTCTACAACATTATGCTGCGCAACACTTCAGATCGGCCAAATTCCAGATTTCACTCACATATAATGATAAATCAGTCATACATAATGACATATGATGTTAAATCAGTCAATTATAATGATAAATCAGTCATATTTAATGGTATATAATGCGTCACAATTGTGGATTGTGTGGATTGTGGATTGTGGATTGTGTGGATTGTGGATTGTGTGGATTGTGGATACACAATGATAAATCAGTCAATTATAAAGATAAATCAGTCACATATAATGACATATTTCGGTAAATCAGTCATCTATAATGGTGTACAATGATAAATCATTCACATGTAGTGATAAATCAGTCATGTATATTGATACATAACGATAAATCAGTCAATTATACTGATAAATCAGTCACATATAATGACATATGTAACTAAATCAGTCAACTATATTTATAAATCAGTCACATATAATGACATATTTCGGTAAATCAGTCAATTCTAATGATAAATCAGTCAATTATATTTATAAATCAGTCAACTGTAAAGATAAATCAGTCACATATAATGATGCGTAATGATAAATCAGTCACATACAGTCAATTATAATTATAAATCAGTCAATTAAAAAGATAAATCAGTCACATATAATGACATATTTCGGTAAATCAGTCATCTATAATGGTGTATACTATTAAATCAGTCAATTATAATGATAAATCAGTCAATTATAATGGTGTGCAATGATAAATCAGTCAATTATATAGATAAATCAGTCAATTATAATTATAAATCAGTCAACTGTAAAGATAAATCAGTCAACTGTAATGATAAATCAGTCATATATAATCATAAATCAGTCATTTATACAGATAAATCAGTCAAGTATACTATTAAATCAGTCAATTATATTTATAAATCAGTCAATTATATTTATAAATCAGTCACATATAATGGTGTACAATGATAAATCAGTCACATATAATGGTGTATTTCGATAAATCAGTCATTTACAGTCAACTATAAAGATAAATCAGTCACATATAATGATAAATCAGTCAATTATATTGATATATACTGATAAATCAGTCACATATAATGACATATGATGTTAAATCAGTCATATTTAATGATAAATCAGTCATGTATATTGATACATAACGATAAATCAGTCAAGTATAAAGATAAATCAGTCAATTATAATTATAAATCAGTCAACTGTAAAGATAAATCAGTCAACTATAAAGATAAATCAGTCAATTATATTGATATATACTGATAAATCAGTCAACTATAATGATAAATCAGTCAATTATAATGATGAATAATGATAAATCAGTCACATATAATGGTGTATTTCGATAAATCAGTCAATTCCAAAGATAAATCAGTCATTTACAGTCAACTATAAAGATAAATCAGTCAATTATATTGATATATACTGATAAATCAGTCACATGCAATGATAAATCAGTCAATTATAATGATGAATAATGATAAATCAGTCATCTATAATGGTGTATACTGATAAATCAGTCAATTATAATGATGAATAATGATAAATCAGTCATCTATAATGGTGTATACTGATAAATCAGTCACATATAATGGTGTACAATGATAAATCAGTCAATTATATTGATATATAATGATAAATCAGTCAAGTGTAAAGATAAATCAGTCAATTATAATGATAAATCAGTCAATTATACAGATAAATCAGTCATGTATATTGATACATAACGATAAATCAGTCAATTATACTGGTAAATCAGTCAATTATAATGACATATGTCACTAAATCAGTCAACTATATTTATAAATCAGTCACATATAATGACATATAATGATAAATCAGTCATATATAATGATACATAATGATAAATCAGTCAATTATAATGATAAATCAGTCACATATGATGATGTGTAATGATAAATCAGTCACATATAATGGTGTATTTCGATAAATCAGTCAATTCCAAAGATAAATCAGTCATTTACAGTCAACTATAAAGATAAATCAGTCACATATAATGATAAATCAGTCAATTATATTGATATATACTGATAAATCAGTCATTTACAGTCAACTATAAAGATAAATCAGTCACATATAATGATAAATCAGTCAATTATATTGATATATACTGATAAATCAGTCAATAATAATGTTAAATCAGTCAATTATATTGATATATACTGATAAATCAGTCACATATAATGACATATAATGATAAATCAGTCAATTAAAAAGATACATCAGTCATGTATATTGATACATAACGATAAATCAGTCACATACAGTCACATACAATGATACACAATGATAAATCAGTCAAGTATAATGATAAATCAGTCATACACGATGATACATAATGATAAATCAGTCAATTATACTGATAAATCAGACACATATAATTGGGTATACTGATAAATCAGTCACATGTAATGACATATATCGGTACAGCAGTCAATTATAATGATTTATCACTCATGTATAATGTCATGTAGCACTCATTTATAATTATATACAGCACATGGAGGAGAACGTCTAGCTAAAACCTCAGTATACAAAATACATGGATATATTGAATGTATATAAATTCTGATATTATGTACTAATAAAGTATGAAGTATTATTATAAAATCATGAATTTGTATGTGGTTTTTTGTATGAATAGTAAAACTTTAATGTATGTAAAAAAACTTCACTACAAATTATATATACACAATATTACATTTACAGTTTTACGTTTTATTGGATTTGAAATGTATACATGTATATTGTACAATGACATTAAAACAATGTGACGTGATGACGTAATATAAAAAGTAATAAATAAAAAAAACAAAGTAGTACGTGACAATAATAATAATAATTTTAATATTGATGATAGTGATAATAATAGTAGTATTAATAATGATAATAATAATCAAGGTAGTTAACATGTTTCTAAATATATATTTTTGTACATTTGTATTTTTTTGTAATGTTGTCTTATTTCTTTTAATCCTAATGTGTGTATACTATTGTCATGCGTATAATGTAAACATTATATGTATGGTGTATAATAATAATAATAATACTAATTGTAATAATAATGTCAAGGTACATAATAATTTTTTAAAAAAAATAACCATAAATTTGTATATATTTGTTATTATGTAATTTGTAAATTTGTAGGTATGTAACTTTTGTATTATATAATAAACCATTATTGGATAATATAAGTTGTTCTTTTGGCTTACTTCTCTTCATCATCTGGAACGCGTACTATTGCTTTTGTGAAATGTTTACATTTACCCTTGTTATTAGTTGCATGATTTAACCAACTTTTTTTGTCTGATAGTTTTTGTTTACATTGTACACATTGTACTAATGTAGAAATATTATGGTCCTGTTTGTAATGACCTATGAAATGTTGATTAATATTATACACACTACTGAACCAAATATATTACACACATATATACATATATACACATATATAATATATTAATATTACACACATATTACATTCATGTGTGTTTGTAATCGTTCTTGATGGTGCTCCTTTTGTCTTGTATTTTCTTTTACTTTCAAATTCCTCTTGACTGATAAATGCATCTGGTACTATTTTATTTTTATCAAACGAAGAATCGGTAACCCATTCTGCGAACGGATCAAATGTTAATTTGGAGTATTTGGGTGTTTCTTCGTCCTCTGGTAATATAGATGCCTTACGTTTCTTACGTTTTCTTGGTGCATTAGCAGAGCTTGTTGATGGGATCTCATGTTGTATGTTCTATAATACATACAAAAATATACATACATGGTATAAAAATTAAAAGAAAATTTGTGATGACTATATAGTTCAATATGTTAATAATAATAATTTATATTACAGTATTATATGAAGAAATACATAATATATGATAAACGTACCTGAGGATTAGCTCCTTCTGTATTTGGTGTTTCCAATTCAATATCATCAGCAATCTCATTATATTCATTGGGAGTCATCGACTACATGAAACAACATTGGAGTGTTTGTAATTTGTTTAATTTTCAAAATGATACAATATATTTTATTCGTTACAACATTATAATGCTACTACATTGCATGGACACTTTCAAATACATAACTTACATTGTCGTCGGTATATGATTCATGTTCATTATTGTGACGTTCGTACACTCGATTTGATAGTTTACGTCGTTTGTAGCAATGTGATAGTAGTTCATCTTTTTCTTTTACAATTGATTCTAATTCTTGTTTTTCTTCTTCAAGGACGTTGATCTTTTTCTCCATGTGTTCGTTGACTAACTTTATAACATATTTCTGTGCTTTAATTTCATTATCATGATGTTTTTTATTGTTCTCTAATGTTTGTTCCAAATTAGAAATTGTATTATCTCTTGTTTTAATTGTTTTTGATAACTCATGTTTTTGGTTTTTGATATCGTTTAATTGTTTATTAAGAGTTTCAATTTTTGTGGCATATGATTTGACATCTTTAGCAATGTTACAAGTTTCTTGTGTTAGATTTTTATTATCTTGTTGTAACTTTTTAAGTTGTACTTGAACACTATGTACTATATGTTTAAGGTCTTTGACATGTCCAACTTGTAGTTTTAACTCACAAATTTCCTGTTTTATTTGTGCAAGATCGTCTACGACCTTTATGTTGTTTGTTGTTTGGTATCATCATCATAATCATGGGCATTACTTGAACATTGAACATGATGTGTCTTACACTCTTACACTTTATGTATCCATTTGGTACACACTGTATCGAAGGAATGAAATGAATCTTGCATCTTGTATAGGTGAATTGAAATAGTAAATAATTTAAGTTGTAAATGGCAAGTCATCCCAGATGTTCCGTCACATCATCACCCGTACATCACAACACATCAAAACATCACACACGTATAAATACTAAATACACAGTAAATACAGAATAAAACTGGGAAAGAACATTAAGCATTACCGTCTGTATGTGTTCTGTATTCTGTACCAGTCAGTCTCTGTTTGTATTTTGTATACCTACTCTACACATCTCTATCTCTGAATTCTCTGTAGAAACTATACAAGTACAAGTAGAATTCAGTGTTCTACGAACATGTCCCTTTTTTTACAAATTTCACAGCAACTCAGAAACATCCATATCATGAACAGTGTTCATTGAACACACCAAAGGTGAACAATCCACATGAGTGATATGTATACTTATTATCTCGTGTATATATATTCGTTTATTTGTCCATATTTGTAAAAAGTTTACCGTCAGTTTAGAGCTTAGTTTATAGTTTAGTTTGGTTTGATAAAAACGGATCTTGAAATTTAGAGTAGAAAATCTCCTCAAACCTCAAACAAACCAAACTTTCTTTCGATCTTCATAAATTCAATATTAGTCAATATATTGATCCTGAGTCCTAAATTTCTTATTGCTTTTATATGTTTTAAAGGGACGTTTACGGCTGAAACGGAAGTTCCTGTTGAAGTTTGTTTAGAAGACATTGGCGTGAATGCTCCTGGTGCTGTAGCTTCTTTTTCTTCATCTGTTTCTATTTCTTCAGTCAGGTTTCGCTCTTCAATGGTTCGTCCTCAACGAAATGCAAGTCGGACAAAGGTCAATGTGAGTGCTGGGAATTGGACTGGTGCTGCTACTCATAAAAAACGGAGGAAAATGGGACATAGAGCCTCGAGTTATGCGTGCCCTACATGCTCAATGGTTTTTAAGACGATCAAGAGTATCAACAAGCATTGTCGAGATGCACATGCCGGAGTTCTCCCGTTCCAGTGTGAAATTTGTCACAGAAGTTTCAAAAGACACGACAATTTATTGAGGCATTTGAGACGCTGCAAAAGCAGAGGTGGTAGACGATAGTCAATAAGGTATTCAACATTTACAGGGTCATGGTTCATGGTATAAACAAGTCTTTTAAATCTATATATACATGAACATCTCATGTGTTCAGTTTTGTAACAGTTTTAGTATTTGTAATTTACAAGTTGTAAAACATATGTATATTGTACATAATATACAACATACAAGTATTATTTGTATATTATATACTTGTTATGTGGTTTTGGATGGAATAAACGAAAAAAAATAAAAATTATTACTGGTCAATGAAAACCCTTTGCCAAAATAAGTACAAGAAAGCTTTAAACGTGTAATGTTGAAATTTATTTGTTTCCAGTTTCCACCTCTCCATATTTTTTTGCACCCATTAATCAAGAAAATGCCGACAAAATGTTTGTGTCTATATTTAATTATTATGAATAGGATCCTTGGTTTTGTATTTTGTATCTTGTATCTTGTACCTTGTCTGCATTCAAAAGTCAAAAAGTCAGAAGTATGAAAATTATATTTCCGTATGAGCACGTGTGCATTTATGAGGATGATTATGATCCGACTTTGTTTAGGGAAAACAAAAAGGGAAGAAAAAAAATTGGGTTGTATTAGCCTGCTGTCATAAAACGTACGTACGCACTACGCACATATACTTTGATGTGTAATGCGCATATCTTGTAGGTATATGCATTATGCATGCTATATTGTTTTGAGAGGGGTTTTCATGATAGGCATGATGATAGCGAGTTATCTGTACAAAGTAAAAAGTATCTGTTTTGTATTTTTGTGTACACCTATCTGTGTTCACTTGACTAAAGTTGACTCGGCTCGTGGCTCATGGCACACTTATACATTATATTAGATATTAGATGTACACAAACATAATCGAGTACCAAATGTCCAATGTTTTTACACATAATTCCAAATCCATATGTATGAATATTTTTGTATCTATGTATAATTCACGTTTGAGCATAAATAAATACATTAAGCTACTCTTAATTCTCTCAACTCTCAACTGTGAATAGGAAGGACGGTGAAGAGTGAAGAGCACATAATAATCCATTTAAGCAAAAGAGAGAAATGAGGAACAGAAACAAAACAGGGAGAAGTGCTCAAGTTTGGTGTACTGTCCATATCTCTGTACTCTGTACTTCTACATTCTGTTTCTTCTTGTTCATTCCAGTGAAGCACCTGGAGTCTATATTATATGTGTGTAACATAGAATGTAGATAGTTGTCATAAAATGTACGTTGCTGCATAGAGGCTGTACATTGTATACTGTATGAACTGAAAACTGGATGAATGGAACTCGGAAGTAACTGAGTAATGTAAATGTAACGGTTCTCAATGAGATCATTAAGGTCCTCTTCTTCCCCATCTATGTAATTATGCACATATGTCGTTCACTCAATTACCTCGGCCCTCAACAACCTTTTTTTATTAGCAGCATCGTCCTCACCATCATCATCATTGTTATTATTAGTTACATTCTTGTGTGTGTAATACGTGTATTTTAGTTTTTAAAGGCTCCACCGATAGCTCATTATGGCATTAATTGTGATAGTAGGGCACTGTGTTTTTTTTTGTTTTTGTTGATCAGTTATGACTAATTTTCTATTCGAGAATCTATTTTCTTTCTGGTGGTATACCTACTTATTGTACATGAGCTTTATGCATTATGTGTTTTACATGTTTTTTGTATCCCCTTCCAAAAATGTTGTCATTTGTGTAGTATTAAAAATAGAGAGAGTAAACTACTGATTACTGACTATTGATAAATCTAGAATACAGAATCAGCTTCAATAACTGATGAGGTAAATGACAACGACGAAGAATTAAAAATAAATTCTTCTTTAGCATTATTTGATTAAATTTTAAAGCTGACTAAGGCATTTTGGATGGTGCTTTATTAAAGAGCTATTATTATTTTCATCTCCTTATTCATATTTTATGAATGTATCAGAGATAAATTATTAGTTGGGAAACGGGTCAAATTATAAATTATTATAGGAAACATCAGCATAGAATTCAACCACTAAATCATAGCAATAAAAGATTCATTTTTTCTTCTTGTCATAATATTTTGATATAATTTCTACACATACACACATGGTAATCTTTTCCAAGTAACCTTTCTCTCAGTATTTGATACTTTCTCTGGAAATTCATTCATAAAAATTTCCAAGAAGTAGTTTATAGTTTATGAATAGGTCGTGAAAATGTAGGGGTGGTTATGTAGAGCATAATACAAAAAAAACTACGAATAGTATGTAAAAAGTGTACGTATATTGTGTTTTCAATTTAAAAAGTGTTAATTAAATAGTAAAGAAAAGGTAAAGACAGTTTTCAAAATTCACACACATTTGAATAGGGCGATTTGTCTTTTATTTCTTATTTATGTTGTACATTTCTAAGCATACAGCATTACAGCATACATCCTTCGTATTTCGTATTGAATGTCCAACAATAAAGTCAACATATTTTATTATATGATACATGGTGTGAATGAAGATGGTGAAAATCCCCATCATCATCATCGTCTTCAAGAGTACAACAAATTGGATCATTCTACATTCTATAGATTCAAGAATTACTTTAATGTCTATATCTCTAGCTTCCAAAATCCATATTATATATTGTATTATTGTATAGTATTGTATGTTAGATACGCATAATGCTGTTCTATTATTATGATGTCAATGAGGAGAATCATGCTCAATGTTCAATACACGTCGTGTGTGATGTTGATGAGAGGGTTGAATTCATGCGGCTATTTTTTTCACCAGCGTCTGTATGAGCTTGATGTGTATAATATGGATAATAATGTATGGTCAATGAAGTATGATGTATGATGAGTGTAGTGATGTTCCTCGTTTCTATATTAGCAGTAGCATTTTACATTTTACACATTGGACGAATATTTGTAGCTTTGTATTCTGTGTAACAAAGTGGAGAAAAGTCGGCTGTCGACACAAGAGAGTGGAGTGATTGTATGCTGCATTTATGTTGTATACATATGAATTATGAATTTGTTTATAACTTAATCTCAAAAATTCAAAGTGGACGTGTCAATACAATGCTAATTGAATTTTTCCTATGGGAAATGTACAGTATTATCTGTATTATGGTGACATCAAATATCAAATGGTGATAGTTTCGAGTTTGAAGATTGGTGGTAATATAATAGTCCAATCAAAATTACAAATATACAAATAGACAAATAGAACAATTTCATTCCATACATTACATACCATATTGTGTACTGCATATAGTTTCCTTTCTTGTTTTTGTATCACAACTCACAAATCGGAAAGCAGAAGCACATCAATAATAATACATAATGTAAGTATGAATGTGAAGGTGTGCAAGAATCATTCAATTTTCCCTTTTGTATCTCCACCATTCACAATGTTTGGACATTGGACATGAATCGAATTCTGATTACGCTCAAAAAACTCAAAGGAAAACCTTTTGTCCGCTGTCAGTTTTTTTTATCAAGAATTTACTACTTACATGTATCATGTATCATGTATGTACGAACGCAAGAGCATATAATATATAGATTGATGATGATTCTGAATTCTGAAGTAATTTTCAAATTTCAAATGCAAACTAGAACTCTTGTTTTCCATGCTTCTGACGAGACTTTCATCCCCTAAAATTCACACATAGTTTCTTTTTCAGTTGTACACTATACACTATACACTTTATATTTCACATGTATTACTTAATGATAACGAACTTTTGTATGAGAGAAATGTTTGCATATTTGGACAAAATTTAATGTCACTGTGCTGTGTAGAAATTTCTATGTAAATTATTATTTAGTATTGACTATTCACACATGAGACATTAGTTACTTTTTAGTTTGAAACTAAATTGATAGCACAATTCCGAGTTGTGAGACACATATTTAGCATTCAGCAACCAAGTATAAATATAATCTGTATTCGGATGAAATGTTCTATGCTTTACACTTTGAACTTTGAATCATCTTACCACTAAAAGATAAGACAGTATTAGTCAATATCTTATTCCCCGTTGAAAATTGAGAGAAAATAGAAAAAGAAGGAAAAACTTTATTTATACATAAATACTTGAGAATGAATCTATTTAGAGTTCACAAAGGGAATGCCAATGTACAAAAAGTACACACATGTGATATGCAACAAAAGTAAGGTGTAAAAGAGTCCTTACTATAAAAATACACAAAAAAGACGTGAGATTTGAGATTTGAAGTTTGAAGATTCAAGATACAAGAAATTCATGTGCATGTCATGTATCATAATATTATAAAAGAAGAGCAAAAACCAAGAGAGAGAATGAGTGTAAGAAATCGTAAACTCTGCCGTAGGGAATAAATGAGAATAAAAAAGGAATATAATTCAATTTAAACAAACCATAATATGTATATTTATATAGACATGTAACTCGAAACTCCAAACTTTTTGTGTATCTAGTATCTACTATCTATCTCAGCATAACCATTTACCATTCATATAATATAAACTACCATACCCTCTCCCTGTCTTGAAATGAAATGAACGAAGGTAGAGCCGTTTTTTTTCTGCTGTTGAATTTTGGGACTTTGTATGTGGAGCTTCTTCATGCATGTATGTATGTATGTATTATGTATTTGTAAACTGAGGAGGAGGACGATGCCGATGATGATAATAATAAATGCAAGTATACCAGAAGCTCTGTTCTCTCTTTTACCTGTGGATTTCCGGGTGGAGTTTTGATCATCGTTTTCATTCACCCTCACTCACTCACTCACTCACGTATACTCAATACTCATCCGCTCGCTCCTTTTGCTCACTTTTGTTGTTCAGCCGGAGAAAGCAAGAACGTTTCTATGTGAAGCAAGTGTCTGTCTGTACTAACTCATCTAAGTAACGGTGGTCTATCTCTGCCATTCTTACTTTGATTTTACCAATTACCAAGCACCGAATGTGAATTTCAAAGTAATTTGTTTTTTTTTAAAAAAATTAGCTCAGTTTTGTGAAATTCATTATTTTTGTGTGCTACTGGACATGAATTTTATAAAGACGACGTCATTTTTTCATGCTTACTGGACCATTGTTTAACGGAGCATAACCATTTATGCTTAAATCATAAATTATAGTGAATTGTGAAGTGTACAAAGTACAAAAGGACCTGTGATTCCTTTGACGAGGAATTTCTTTAAATTTTTGAGTGATTTTGTGGACTTTGTGGATATTGAAAGATGGAATCACATTCTCAGTTCTATCCATCGGAGAATTTTCATCCGCATAATCATCATTTACCTCTTGGACATCACCACCATCATCATCCTCATCACCCGCATCAAATTCATGAGCAAGCTCCCTATTATAACAGTTATTACTATGATGAAGATTGTCAGTCTTCTAGTGATCAATTTCAAAGTGCTTATTGGACGACGGCGGATGAAAATGAACATCATCATCAACATTCAAAAGCCTTGTTGTTACCCCATCTAAAAATTGAACATAATAGTGACAATAATAATTATAATAATAATGTAATCATTCCTCAAAGTCCTCCGTCCATCCAAAGTAACTCCTCTGCGAGTGTGTCACCCTTAATTTCATCTTCTGTCGCCACTCCATCTCCGATTGTTGGGTCTATCGATGTACGTAAAACACCTGTATCGGGGGTGACAAACACTGTCAGTTCCAATAATAATACCAGGAAAAATTCCACAAAGAAAAAGGACCGAAATTTAGTTGTTCAAAATGGAGGGGTTGTTAAGAAAAAAGGTGCGGGGGGACGGCGGAAAAGTGAAAAACCACCAGCTCCAGTTGTTCTCAAGAAAAGACGATTGGCTGCAAATGCAAGGTAAAAATGGTCAAGTTTCCAGGCTATACTTTTTATATTGTATATTCGTGTAACTTTATTCCAGTTTCTAGTTTTTGTACGACCAAGTAAATTCGTTTTCCGGGTTTTCAGTTTTTTTTTCTTCTTTCTTTCCACATCTTTGATTTTTAGGCTAGAAAACTTTAGTCTATTTAATTTCTATAAGAGGAGAGGTTACTAAAAACTAAATGATCTTGATTGTTGATTTTGAAATAACAATTTTATTTTTAGAGAGAGGCGAAGAATGAATGGATTAAATGATGCCTTTGAGCGACTCCGAGAAGTCATTCCTTCACTGGGCTCAGATCATAAACTGAGTAAATTTGAAACTTTACAAATGGCTCAAACCTACATAAATGCTCTACGAGAATTACTGAATGCTCAAAAACTAAAGTGATCATCCTTTTTATTTTTACCTTAAATCTTAAACCTTGAATACATTCATCTGTGAGACAAATAAAACTTGAATCTTGAATGCACGACGAAATAGAGTATAATATAATGAACCTAGACATAAAATACTATTGATAATGATTTTCCTCCATATGTGCCTCAAGATGCGAGAATAAACTAACAATCTACAAAATAAGTGTTTGTACACTGTGTACTCAGATCAAGATGCAAGTTTAGAATTTACAAAGGCACTTGAATCTTGAATATTCGTCTAGAATCTAGAGTGTAGAGTGAAAAATAAAACAATGAATAAATTCCGTCCAGAACAAATATAAAAGTTTCCGCTGATCTAGTTTTATTAGTTCGACGACAGCAGAACAAGATACAGCCTGTATTTACTATCTACCATTTACCGTGACATGAAAGTCAAGTGACAGTGATGTGCTTTAAAAATTGCAAACACAATGAACACTTTAATAATACAGAGACAGACTGTAAACTACACTGTACACGAGTATTTTTACATAGATTTTTCCAAACCAAATGAAAATACAACATACAACCCCAATGGACACGGGGGAATGTGATGCATCAACAATTTTCAAAACACAAGTTTATTTGCATGTCTATTGAATATTGAATAAAATATTGTGACAAATGCGTATTTATTAACAAAAATTCAAAATAATTTATTTATATAGAACCAAATGATAATTAATAATAACAACAATAATAATTGTCATTATTATTATCAAGTTTTGATATTGAAACAAAGTCAATATATTATGAATTATAATAATGCTGTTTTTAAATAATACTCATGTAAGAATTTAGCAATAAACGGTGAACGAAAACGTTTCTCTATAATATTCTCCACTTTAAATTTCAAGTGATATCATTCATTCAGTATTTGAATTCATATTATAAAAAGCTAACATGATTATCATCATCTCCCTGTTCTTCCACTTACTTCAAAACACGTACAGGAACAGTACAAGGGTTGGTGAAATTTTACAGTAGGTAAGGCGCATTTAGTGCCGCGAAGCTTCTCAGGTATCATACTAATACTTTTTGGATAGGTTTTAGGTTTGCATTATGAATTATGATTATGAGGAATCGAATGTTACTCAAAACTCAAATATAGCAGAGCCTATACACATTACACATGTCTACCTACTAAAAGAACTTGAGCTAGGGTAGCGACTTTAAACCGCTTTTACTATTTACGATTTAGATTTTTATCACAATGCCACGCGACGCTATGTAATGTGTACTGTGTACCACTTGTTTCTTGTTTATCATTTTATGATCTAGAAGCATGCTCACATATGTATAGAGTATAGATATAATTTAAGAGTTTATCCAAACTTTTAGACTCTTAAACTTGTGCCTCGTCTCTTCCAAATAGTATTATTGTGACTTCAAAGTTGTAATTTTATTTAGAGCTGTTTTGTACAGACACCTTAAAACTCAAGTCCCAAGTCTATGCGTTGTACATAATAGATTATAGGCAGTTTTACATACATGTATGATACTTGTACAGAGAAGAGGTAAAGGGCAAAGTCGTCTGGAATCTCCTGTATCATTACACTCCTCTTTAAAGACTGGTCTTTACTACTGTACTGGGTACTGGGTACTGGATATAGTGGGTAAAAAAACGTACACCGGTCAGACCTGAACCTGAACACAGGCAGACACAAGACACAAGACACGAGACACACGCACAAGCAGATAAATATATACATTTGTACTACTCATTACGTAATGTGTGCAGTGTGCATCAGCATCAATATCAATACCAATATCAATACACACAAAAAAGTTGAAATTCAACGGCTAGCCCTTTGTCCTTCCACAAATATTGTAATTGAGGATCATTTATGGTGAGGCCAATCAGTAAATACCTCTACGTACTACATACTACATACAATTGTGTGTTTAATATTTATCCACAATTGAGCGTGTACAAGTAGAAGTTGAGCTTTTATTGAGGGTAGAGCCACACGACAAGCAGATGGATACATATCCACTGATAAGGATCAACAGGTACTATTTACTATTCCGAGTAGTTCCCATCCTTCCTGTTCCTCTCTTCTGTCTACTCTCCACCCAACGAAATACCTATACAGCCTAATATATACTCTACACTCTACATCAAAAGTTCTTGATTCGTGTAAATGTTTTTTTTTGTCACTTTATGAATTTTAACTTTTAACGAATGAATGAAAGAAAAATGAAAAAATTGCCAAAACAAGTATACACGCAACTTTCTCCATAGCTTTTAATACAAATTTTTCAAATATTCAAATCTTCATACTTTCTGTGTATACTTATGTATGCTTTGTATTTAAACTGATTATTTACTATTCACTAAAAAGTTTACTTTGAAGTTTGAAGAGGGCGAGTAAAAAATTTATGTATCTTACCATATATCGCTAAATCATATATTTTCATATATCATGTTTTTCTAGAATTAAGAATTAGATACAAGTACAAAATTTTATGTCATATTATGCATCTATTTTGGATGAAACATTTAAAAAAAAAAGTAACTATGCAGAGTTGGTTTTGAATTTGAATCCACAATCAGAAAATACATTATGTAGATAAATTGACAGCAGATTAAGAATTAAGATTCAAACAGGTAAATTATATGACCATGATACAATATGAATGTTTAGATTTTAGTGATTAGAATTTTCATGAGAAATATGGAAAATGATAGTCGTTCATATGAATTTATTATTTATTATCATAGTATAGGGATGATGATGAGAGGTATGATGACGTATGCGCCAAAACCACCTACTTTGTCAAATCTTTTTGAGGAGTGATGAATGATGGTTGGGATAAAGAGTGGACGAGAAAGAGAGAGAGAGAGAGAGAGAGAGTAAAGAAAAGGATTGTACATTGTACACAGTGAAGTGTTGATAAATAAATAGCGATTTGCGGTGCAGTCCGATGTTTGTGTGTAGTGATTGTAATATAATTTTAATGGTAATATTATGAGTCAAGTAGAAAATAGAGATAAATGGTCGTGGATGTGAGGAGAGATGCATGAATGCATGAACCAACAGAGTTGTGTATGGGGTATGATGATATGAAGTGTAATCATGGGAAGTCAAAACGACCGATTCTCAGCGTCTTTACCTTCCTCTCCTTCTATTTCTTTCTTCTTTCTTTCTCCAAATAGGATGATGAGAGAGACTTTGATGGACAAATTACCTGTCATCTCCATAAAAAAAAAGATTTTTTTTTTTAATCCGGACAAAAGAGGAAACGAACTAAGGAGCAGACCAAAGAAATATTATTATTATCACACTATATGCTAGATTATCATGACTTTGATATACAATGTATAGTGTACAGAATGGAGAATCTCATCATCAAAACGTGAAACATTTTATGTAATTTTGTTTTTCTATGTAACATTTATGTATCGCCTTGTGACTTATGATGATCGAAGTCTCCACGGAAAATGTCCATATATATTTCATAAATACTTCTGTATTCAGTATTCAGTATTCTGTAGGATCTCTATTCTCTACAAACTACAAACAGATTACGAGAAAATTATTTATCCAGCATGAAAAATTCTTTTTTAAAAGACCCCTTTTCAGCATTATTCCTATTTACTATTACTATTACGTTTATGTATTATGATTCAAATGCATTTCTTCAGTGAGCTTAAATCTCTACAGTGCTAGTGTGTGAAGGATGAAGAAGTTCAGATTTTTAGATGTAAAAGTAAACATTTACTTTTCCTCATTTTATTTACATTTTATCATCATTTAAATATTAAACAGAATATGTATATTTTTCGATTTATACACACTGTGTCTTTTTATATTTGTATGTGAATATGACACGTATAATGCATATATGGATTCCAAATTCTTTAATTTAAGCAGAAACATTTATGTACGTTAAAATGACGAAATATTTTAACATAAGTAAAGACGATCATCTTACATCTTACATTCTACAAAAAGTTACAAAAGTATAATTTGTCTCATTTCATTTCCTATTTAGAAATAATACTGAGAGTATAAATGTAATCAAAGGAATTGTTATAATCAGTATTTTACTCATTTGTGGAGGTTACTTTTTTGGTCTTTTCAAATTTTTAAATTGAGATGAGAGTGAGTGAGCTGTGTGCAAAGAAATAAACATGGTAATAAAATTAGTCATTCCTCCTGTCCTAAAATATGATTGACACAACTTTAGGAATGTCTTTATCAAATACAAAATACAATAAATTCCACAAAACTGTAAAATAATGTCTACATCAAATTATGTTTGAAGATATGGGATGCGAGTGGTGAGTTGCGAGGCTCGGGGGCAAATGACAAATGTAAATTGTACTTTTGAGTTTTGACTAGAGAGAGAGAGAGAAGAAAAGAGAGAACAAAGAAAAATAGGTAATAACAGAAAAATATTACTTTACTACACAATTACTGCTTATTTGCCAACTCCCACATTCAAATAGATAATTCAAAATTCAACCACAGAGAGAGTTTTAGCTCTGACATAAAAATGTCCATTTTCCATGCTTACAAATCTGTCATTTTAACAGGAAAGAAGATTAAAAGAAAAACATGGTGACATCAAGTTTAGTTTCTCAAAATCGGACTAATTTCTAGTTTTGTTCACAGATCACTTTAAATTTAAGAAGTACAAATTGCCAATTATCAATAATTATTATAGTGCCAAAGCTGTGTAAGAATATTTATTTTATAAAGGGGAATTTTACTTGAGACGAGATGTGGTTCATTTACTTTGGCTTTTGATTCATGAATTATCACACAACATTTAATTATTCCACATGAATAATTGAAAGGCTCATAACATAACACAATTCCTAATTCCTATGGTGTGGGTGTTTTTGCTCCAATTATGAAGACAAAACACGTTGATTTTTTAATGATTTTTTTTAGCTACTTTAAGATGTTCCCATCTATAGATATACAATGTAATATTAAATACAAGATTTTATGAAAGTACACAAGAAAAACAAAGAGGTAAGATGAAAGTGCATAAAATTGTGAAACGGTGTGAA
The DNA here is from genome assembly GCA_019776565.1 of Sminthurinus signatus. NCBI lineage: Eukaryota > Metazoa > Arthropoda > Collembola > Symphypleona > Katiannidae > Sminthurinus > Sminthurinus signatus. The sequence continues at coordinate 12,986 of JABASP010001388.1, read as the reverse complement.
AATTGGGATTTCATTATAAATTTAAAAGTAAAAAATGAACTTTTTCAACCTTTTCCTTCCTCGCTAGTCGCTAGATTCTAGATTGTAACAAAAGTTGTACTTGTTAAATGTAAATGCCCCTAACTTGTGCCTTGTTCTTTGTGAGTTCAACTTCGAATGAAATGAAATGTGTCAGACATGAAGCAATTTTGCTCATTTTTATCTCACTTTTTTGTTCAGGATACCTACAGGACCTCAAATTATCTTTGTGTTTTTTTGGAGGGGCACATGGAAGGCACTTGACTCCTTGAAGTCAAATTCAAATCTATCTTCTTGTTCCTTTTTTCTTTGTGTACCTCTTGGGTTGGATTTGCATAAGAAGGGCAATTTGCATATATGTAATACAGAATTAATTGGTTGCGTGCGCTTCTTCTTCTTCGGTCAGTCCAGGGTCCAGGTAAATATAAAATACACAGCATCCAAAAACCAAACCAAACCAAACTTGTACTACTGCTATAATAGCCACCTCTTGTTCTTATGATACATACATTTAATATTTAGCCATCTTATAGAAAATTACGGTATGATATTCAAAATTTTAAATAAATTTAATCGTGTTCTTATTGCTCTATATAAAATATAAAATATTGTATTGGTGTTTCAAAATGAAGTTGTTCTTATTTCTCATCTTTCCCCTTTGTTTGGTTTTCTATTTATTCAAACGTGCATACAATTTTATAGTCATTATTATTTATCGTAGAAACATTTGTAATATAATATAGATTATTTACTTGTTTGAACGCGTGACGCATAAATAATAAATAAATAACAGTCAATAAATTTGAAAGCATGATGATCACGAGTAGCAGTGTGGCTCATGTTTGTCTGCTCAGCGTCTGGAGTTTGGATTCTGGACTTGTCTTTTATTCATCAAGCAACATTTACAAACTATTCAGATCCCAGATCCCAGTATTTACAAAGTATTAGCGTCAAATGATATGTATGTATGCTTTAATTTAGTTACATGTATTTGTATTTTCCTCGTGATTTCCAAGTACTTTTATAAACTTGTGCCTTTTTGAATCTGCTTCAAAACATGATATTTGTCAATCAACTCATTGAAGGATGAAGGATGTAGGTCAAGTATCCATGCTCCGTGCATTCAATGGCAGCTAATATTAAGTGTTGTGTATTTGTATGAGTATTGAGTATCTCCTTGTATCTGTTATCTATCCTCATAAGTTTTCATGTTTTTTTTTTTGAAATCAAATGCCGAACCGAAGCCAGGAGCAAAATCGTCAAACATATTTTTTTGTCTTCATCAAAGTAAAAAATTCAATGCATTGTTTATGGATCTACTTTTGTATTTATTATCCGCTCTCTCGTAGACTTAACGAATGAAAATACATGTATAATATAATACATGGACAAGTGTGTGGACAGGATAAAATGATCTTAATCAGTACACATTAAACATATGAATTAAAAATAAAAATAAATAAATGTATATCCTCTTTAGAAGTTATATGCTTATAACTTGTAATATGCTTTGTATTATATTATATACTTGTGCATATATATTATACTTGTGCATTGGTGCAGATAAGAATATAAATAAGGCTTGGAAATCAAAAATGTGTCTACATACATTTACATCGGCTATCAGATGCCCTAGTATCAAATATCAAATATGATGAACTTATCCTAGTTTCAGAGTTTTCAGATCATCTCGGAACTCGGAACTCAGAGAAAGAAGTGGTTGGATGTATTGCGTGTGGGGTAAAAACACGACCAAAAAAACTGTACTCTTCTTCAAGAATTTAGAACAGTTTTGACACGCGAATCAGTTTTGTACATCGATGCCTGTAAATAAAAATACTGGAGCGGAATGAAATGATATAACTGTACTGTTATTTTCTAATCCTATAATGATGTAATTTATTTATTACAAGTACAATGTACAATGTACAGACTGGAAATTGGAAAATGGGAATATGTAGAAGAAAAGTTCTATGGACAATTAATGGTAAAAAATACTAATATCCTTCTTGATTTTTAAATTCTAATATTATACATAAAAGTATTATTCATTGGAAAAATATCTATTGTTTCTTTAACGTTGTACGTAGTACGTAGTCGATTAAACGTTGTATTTTATATTTAGAACGGTGAAAATCGGAATACAAAGTAAAATGGTTTAATTCTTGTAGTAAATAGTTTACATAACAAAATATAATTTGTTCTGTTTAATAACTGACGAATCAAAATTATTATTTCATGCTGAAAAAAGTACTTTAAATGTTCAATAATACAAAACTGATAAATAAAAATAACGATTAAAATAATTAGAAAGCGACTTTGTATACTGGCGTCTTCTATGAGCTATGAAGTATGAACCATGCTGTATGATATTTTCAGGCATTCAATATATATAGTACAACCTTCACATGATTTGATATTTGATCATAATATCACATGGTATTTATTTGTATGTAGTTTTGAAACTAAAAGTTAGTTGTCTATTAATATAATTCCTAATTCCTTACAATTTGACGAGGCGCCAGAATTAACCAACCTCAGAGTGCGTCATATTAAATATTTACATTGATCTTATATGATTTTGTGCTCTTTGTTCTGTGATTGTAGAATGTAGAATGTAGAGTAGCAATACCTAAAATCTAAGGATAACAATATCATGTTTTTATCTTGAAAAATCATCTGTTTTCTCACATACGTCATATTATCTCATTTTTCCTTCAATTCCTTCCCTCGTTACTGTCTTGTTAGTCTCTCAAAAAGTAAATAAGTGTACAATTTCCTTGTTAAAGGAAAATAGAAAATATAGTATCACTATAAACATAATTCCATCTAATATTTCTATCTATTTATCAAAAGCTCCTATTTTTATTTCTGTCTAAAAGAGAAACTTGTTCATGATTCCAGATAATAGATAATGTAATGTAATAAGGAGGAAAATAAGCCAAGTACTTAAGTATACATGAGGTTGAAGGAGAAATATTAAGAGCAGAGACAAGACAAGACAAAACCACAAAAAGGCACCACAATCCAACACTATAATCAGGTGAGGACTAATGTGTAATTGGCATTGAATTGACTGTATAAACTGTATACTTATCTATCGTACTTTCGGTCCTTTTCAGTATATGGTATCCGCATCCTAAATCCCAAGCGTTCATTCGTCTTGTTCCTTGTCTAATGAAATGCTTTTCACTTTCCAGTATCAAGTATAATAATAATGCTCGACTTGATGGAAAAAACGAAAAAACAAGAAAACAACAAAGAGGAAAAGTTTTGTTTTCCATTTTCCATCCAACAATAATATTGTCTCTTACCTTTCTTCTTCTTTAGTCTAACATTCACTGTTCCCTATTCCCTGTCCATTTTCAATTTTTTTTCTCTATAATAAGAAAATGACAAGGCTCAAGCTTTTTCAAGAAAAGAGAACATGATATAAACGATTTATAAATTGAGAAGTCGTCATTTTGAATTTGAAAACCTGAAGGGTCTCAAAATTCGGATACTTTTTACAGTGTGATTCGGTAACAATACAGTAAATAGTAAATAAAACGTTTTTGACACAAGACATAAGATGGATGTACTATGTGTGTGTTGGATGCATGCAGAATACAAAGAATTTTTCTGTTCTAATACCGACAGAAGGAAATGAAAAACGAATAGAATCGATTAATTTTCACTGTGGGTTCCCAATCAGCCCGATTCGTTCGGCTACTCATCGCGTCACCTCACAATTTCAGTAGGTGATATGCTTGAAATTTATACCCTGTATTCAACTTCTTTGGTATTATAAAAGCTTGCCTATAAACTGTACACTATACACCCACTAAATGAAAACGAAAAGAAAAAGCATACAGAAAATATGAAATAGTAAAAAAAAGGTTGTAAATTTTTACCAGTTTTCAATTTTAACCATATGCTTTCAACTTTCAATTCCAACTTAGATGTACATATAATATGTATTTTGATATGCGTAGAGTGTAGAGATCACATATCGATTGCTGTGAAACCCGAATGCATGTAAAATTAGAAGTTTAATTTAAAATGAATTCATTAGTTCATTAGTTCCTGCACAATTTTACAAAGGACAAAAGTCAAACATTTATTACTATTTACTGTGTAGAGAGTAGAGAATAGGGAAGTTTCGACCTCCCTTATTGAATATGTATTGAATTTGAGTTACCGTATGTACTAATTATTACTCCTACTATCTACTATTATTATCATCATCATTATTATATACTACCGAAGGAGGACGTGAGGAGTTTGTTTAATTACCAGGCCTGGTTTTTTGACACGACACGCTTGCTCTTTTTTTTTCTTCAGCCACGTGCAGGCCAAGGGTAAGGGTATAAAGTATAAAAGCAACAATTAGGTTAAGGTAAAAACTCGTAGGCGAGTCCTATCTTACACATAATTTTTTGATTCCTTCACAATATCACATGTAGTATCTTTCAATAAAGTATAAAGCTAAGTACTTAAATACTAAAAGGGGCATCACTAAATCCAGTATGAGAATGCCCCACTTAAGAATAAAATTTTGAGGGTGAACTTTTTATTCCAGTCATAGTCTTTTACATTAATTTATAAATATGGAGGATCTATATGCTCATGCAGAAATTGGCCGGAAATTCAGATACATGTAAAAAGTAAAAAAGATGATGAATTTGATGAATGAAGGACGATGAAACCCCAAAATAGTAATTGATTGATTATTCATTCTATTTCCTGTATTTTTATTTGGGTAAAAATAATGACATACGAAACTCACAGCCATTTAATTGAATTCTTTTGTTTTGACACCATTTCTTATAAAACTATTTTTTCTATTTTAGGTTGGTTCTGTGATATTCAAAGTGGGGTCTCTGGGCTACATAATTTGTGTATGTATTTATAATAATTTCTCCTTTGGCACTCATCTCATTGCATGTGATGTGATGTATCTATCGTAGATCACAGTCGACAGTAGACGAATGAAAAAATAAAGTACTCACATAATCTTTCTATTCCTCTATGATTTAACATTCCAGATCCCATAATACATCATAATATGTACATTTTGAAATATTAATCAGGTGTTGAAAGGTGAGATGGTTTTCTTATCAAAATCTCACATTTTGATCTCCGATTTCATAATATAATACACACATACCTAAATGGTCTACTATATGCATCCCACTTGAAATTCCAGATTTAAATATAGATACTACAATGGACAGGTAATGATGAAGGCATATTTCATATTTTATACTATGAACTATGATGAACGATGAAGGGAAAGATTTTATAAATTAAATAAAAATACAAAATATGTGTATATCTATACATGTTCACTACTGACTACTGACCCTCTCCATCCTCCATCTACATACGTAATGGTGATAGATAACTTGATAAAAAAAGAGAGAAAGAATTAGAACGGGACTAACACTTAACACTACACGATCACGACGATACAATATTGACTACTTGCATTTTACATCACTGAATTTCCTGTAAAAGTCACGCGACTCTCATACAAAATATGAATATCTATATAAAAATACGTAACACCCGAATATCGAATATCTAATGTATCGTATGTTTAGTATTTTCTTATACATTCATGATGCATCAAGAATCAAGAATCAAGATCATGCCATACATTTTCTTGTATTGGATTCTAGATATAAGATATAATACCGTAAGAACTCTTTTTATTCCATTCCCTGGAGGTTAATGTCCAGAGTCCAGTATTTTTAAATTGTTTTTTTCCCTATTATCTCATTTTGTATAATTTATGGATAGCATAAAATCTGGAACACAACTAGAAACATTACGACTATAATATTTTTAACTAATGAGTGATGAAGGAAGATGAGTCATAGGACAAAGTGTTGTATTATCTTCATATATTTAATTCATTTTACTCAATATTACATGTATTACAACTTGCAACTTTTAGTTTTGGCTGCCGTTCAACTATTAACTGTACAAACTACAATTGACAAGTAAAAGTATCAATATGCTGTAGAATATAAGTCCCATTTTTAAGACTCATTTATCAACTCTCATCCAAAAGTTAGTGTTTCTACTTTGGATTGGGAAATGGATTTTTTTATTTGATATTCGGATTTGACGGCATAGACATCATTTGCTCTTGTGTATTGTGCTTTGTATGACCATGCATATAAAAAATTAGGTAGCAACATAGATGCACAATGCACAGTGTACAATGTACAATTTGTTGTGGGTTATGTCTAATATGTGTACACGTATGATTAGTTGTATTGAAAAAATATAAATGTGTCTTTAATTACCCTATACTTTGTAGACCAATTCCAATATGTAAAACTAAGGACTAAGGAGAGGAATAAAAAACCTATAGTAAACTCAGGTAGGGAAAAGACTATCCACCTGTAACTACTTAATCTCATTGTGGATTGTGGCTTAAAAGAACAGAACAACCTTCTTTTTTTCAATAAAAGACATTCTATTATTCTATAATCTCTTTATAGGCCGGATAAGGCACAGAGGAATCTCTCGTAATATGTCTAAACATAATACATAAACCTACAAGTATGAAGCATTACACCTCACATATTACACTTACTGAAAGAAATGTTAGTGATACAAAATCCAAATCCAAAACGTATACACCGACTAATAAAATTCTTTCAACCAAATTTTGTTTCATCTAGAATCTAGAGAATTTTCTTAAACTGATTACTATTAAATAATGTGTTGATAAACAGTTTGTACTATTTGATAACGAGAGAAACACGAAAAAATCTTTTTGTGCCTTTCAGGTGTCATTCAACAAAGTCTAAGAACTAAAAGAACTAAGAACGCATGAGACTTGATGATTTTAGATTTTAGATTTTGAAGCCTGTACTCTATACTCTCTTTTCATTCAAATGTGCACATATATGTACATTATAGATTATAGATGTGATGTACACGAGTAACAGCATGATATATTATATATACAATATATTATGTAATACATTATGGTGCATCTTTGTTCTTCATGTGGAATCTTTTTCGTCAGGCGTCAGTTCTACCTTTACCTGCCCGATTCGTGCTTTATCATTGAGAAAAAGGTATTTTTCATCCTTCATTCACACTACCACACACACAAAAAAAAAGTTACCTTCACTATTAACAGACAGAGATGCCTTGCCTGCCTCCACATACACATACGTGTGTATATCTATATGTACACCCATGTATCAGTGCAGTGTTTCAAGTTAACCCATAGGATTCTTTCGGATTTAAAATCTCATCTCTCAGTCAGTTAGAATCAGTCATTTCTCCTTGTATTACCCATTTCTATTATTCTATCAATGAACGAATTACCAACGCTTCAGCTCATAGTTTATTATTGTTTGATTGCTTAATGATTTGATTCATAATTCTATTTGGTAGGGCTTTTAATGCTTAATGCCTACTACATACACATTTTACACATGTAGTGATCAAATTCAAAGATTTTGATGTACACATGAATGTAATATATGTATCTTAATAGGCATACACGCACATATAGATTCTGTAATGTGTAGTATAAAAGTAATGTATAACAAGAGTTTGCAAGGTAATAATAGAAAAGTAAGTAATGGAAGCATGTAGAAAATATAAAACATAGATGGAATAATAGAATGACAAACTATGCAAATATAATAAATATTTTGACAGCCTTAAAACTCACTACACATAACACATACCGTCTTTGATTATGATTTCATGAAGATACAACAAAAAATGTTTGGCCAGGTGTTTTTTAATTACCTAATGTATACGCGTAACAATAGTAGACGCATACCTGTATACTATACCATAATATATTATATTAATCTTCTACTTTGTATATTATCCTTATAAAAAATCAAATGTAGTTTCATTCATTAATACTCATTGTACTCATTCACTGTACATTATACATAATACATAACACATACATATGAATTTATATGCTCAAAAACACGAATGTACTACCTTATTCCTTTATAGATACACACATTGTGAGAAAATAATCCAAATAAAACAAAAATCATAAATAATAATTGCCCTATTTAAATCCTACCCCTGATTTTCAAAGTAAGACAAAATAAACTAACATACATTTGCAGTGTTGAAAATATGACGAATTATTTTACTACAAATCTGAGACTGTATTACATATTCAAATTAATATGTAAAGTTCAATGCAAGAAGTAAATAAGGAGTTAATTATATTATAATATAAATCTGCCCTTTATCATTTTACATAAGAAATATAAGAATCTTTCAATATACGTGTGCATAATATTACGCTGACTTCATAATTTGTAAATAAGTAGAATATAGCATGTGTACTGTACCAAATAGAAGTACTCACTTGTGCTTTTTCCTGACTTTGAAATGCTTGAGTGATCCGAGAAAATAGACAAAAGAAGAAAGAATGATATAGCACATATTTTTTTTTAGCGGCCGATGAACTGCTGAGATGCTATATTTACAGAACCGGTTAAATCCTTCAATCTTCGTTCCCTGCACACTTCTTCAATTTACTTTACACTAACAGATAGTTTTTTTAAACGGTGTCCTATACACAAAACCTCATTCCAAATTATAATGCTACACAGCTTCAAAGTTTGTATATTAGATTTTGCACATAAAATATTTTTTACCTTTTTTGCCAAGTTTTTGAAATTTTCAAATTGAAAAATTCGCTACATATTACAAGGAAATAAAAAAACCACTGGTATTTAGCAATTATGATTAAAATAACCTGAATGACTTTGTTAATTTTTATGGCCAACCACGACATGAAATAGACATGAAATAAACGTAAAATATATGTAACCGTATACAAGGTTAGAATGAATACAGTCTAACATATTTTAATATTTTTTTGTGTGCATTCATGGGAAAACGGTTCTTGTTTACTTTTAATTAATTCAAACTTGTACAAATATTTAAAACGTGTTATAAGAAATATGATTATTTGTTTTGAAAATTCCATAATCTTATATATATACACACTTCAATTATATTGTAATAATATCTATAAGTTTGAATATATAATGTATAGAACTTTGTATATGTACATACAACGTATAGAATATATATATTATATATATAAAATTTATAAATTATTATGAATTTAGTACAAACTTGATTTGTTTTTTTTTTTTGAAGTTAATCATAATAAGGGTTACAAGATTATATGAAAAGTATATATTCCATGATAATTATCAAGATTAAAAAAAAAATTCACAAATTACTTGACTGGTTTCATTACGTATAGACCATCCGCTAGGTAGTGAACAGTCTCAATTCCAATTCCACGATTTTGTTTAACACTGTAATTTAATACAAAATGTTTATGATTATTATAGTTTTATTCATATAGTTGCCGTGTACAATATAAACTATATATTTGATAAACTATATTTATATGTCATTTTAAATTTGATTTAATGCATATTAAGCAAATAAATTAGCTTATAATAATTTTGTGAGTAATTATTGTGGTATTTAACGATAATTGACAATACTATAATATCAAATATAACAACTATAATACAACCAAAAACTTACATTTCTTCAGTAGATAATGTTGTAATGCCTATTCCTAGTGCGTGTTGTTTTCCTTCTGCCATAATGGCAACAATGGTATTTTTCGGTACATCTGACAACTTGCCACCTTTTGATGTTAATCCCGGACACATGACATTAGCTCCACTTAGAACAAATTTAATAGCTCCTTTATCTACTTGCATATGAGCCAACATAAAGGGAACTAAAATTTGACAAAATAAAAAGACAAAAATGTAATTATTATGAATATAACGGGAAATATTATGTCATGGAATGAAAAATTCAATATTTTATCTTTTATCATCATCAAGCATTATTGTTATAAATTGTAATGTAATCAAATTATAGTCCAAAAAAATAAATAAAATATAATATTGTAAATTAAAACTATACATACATTTGTGTAATAATTTTAAGGTTGGGAACCATGCCCCTTCCCTGTGCTTAAAAAATAACTGTTCGCCCGTCGAATTCACCAGGATTTCAATATGATCATGACTAGAAATTGTAAAAGGTAACAAAAAAAAAAACATTAGTAAAACATAAAACATTATCATTTCTATAAAATCATATAAGTGTGCAATCACATCCTCATATATTTTATATCCATTGCACTCAACAAAAATCTGTAAACTAATGTATAAAAAAGTTTCATGTATTGTAAAAGTAACATACCATTTAACTAATTTAAAATTTTCCTTTTTTGGTAGAATCATATCAATGTAGTCTCCAAGTTCAGGATAGTACTCAATTATTTTAACTCGAATTCCTTTCTGGACGGAGGATTTGAGTTGTTGTGTTCCAGAAACACTCTCCTTCTCTTCAAACCTATAAACATTAAAAAAAAAAAAAAAAAATGTTGAAAAGTTTCAAACAATACTTTTTGTAGCATGGTACGAAATCCATAAAATATTTGTTGTAAATAATTACAATAATTAGGCTAAATAGAAAAGCCGGTTATAAAAAAGGTAAAAGCTGTCACAAAAAACCTAGTTACACAATCTTCCCAATTTGAATGCTAGACCACATATTATACTGAATAAAATATACCAACTTACTTTTTGAACATGGTGAAGTTGATGAATTAAATCTATTCCACCTTATAAATATTTTAAACGTAAATTAAATGCTCAAAATTTCCAAAAAAATATCCAAAATTTCCAAAATTCCAGTGTCGCTTTTCGATTTTTTTCGAGTTTTAAATCACCAGCATTTTCATCAAGGATGGCTACTTTTCATAAAATCTATACCTTGACGGGAATTTTATCCCTGGATTTTTATATAAATCAGTAGTGATCAACTATATAGGCATATCGTTAGAACTGTGAGAACTGTTAAACAGTTCATTGACAAATAATCCCTTTTCTTTCAACAAAAGTACACATATATTATCTACATCACATGTACTGGACATGGAATAATATATGCCCTTCATTCTCTATTTCATTGTCCTTCAATTTCAGCTGTTAAACTAAATTTTTGGTCATCTGGAACCAATATATAGATAAGAAATAATGAACAATACGCATGTTTTGTTGTGTAGTTTCAACGTTTTTCTTATTTTTGACATTGCCATTGGAAAATATTGCATTGTTTATTTATGTATATTATATACTAGATTGTACTCAAGCTGAGCAGAGACTCTGCTCAGCTTGAGTACAATCTAATTATATACATGTGTATGCATTCAATATATTACACAATTATTATTACTTTGGCTAGTTTTTCCTTGTAGATGTAAACGCGTGGTTCAAAAAAGGGATGAATGTTATTAAGTTTCAAGTTAAATAATGATAAACATTTACATATACATAAATTTTTTGAATCAGGTTTTTAATCACGTTCTTCTTCCATTAACGTATCTTTGTTTAAAAAAATAACAAACAAGATTTTTAAAATGTTCAATTTAGTTATCTGACTGTGTGAACACTTTTAGAAATAATTATTATTATTGTTTTTCATTTAACTTTGACAATATGATTTGCTCCTCTTATTTGTTATGCATTGTGTCACTCTAAAATCCATTATTCATATATAAAAATATGAGCATTGAACCACGTCACGTATCTTATTCTCTCAATGATTCTCTCTACAGTTCAGGGTGGTAAATAATAATAATAACAGCAACAGCAATGAAGCATCCCTGTTTATTTAGTTCTGTACTGTGTTAGTCACTGTCAGAGTTTTATCCTTCTTTATTATTAGAATAGTAAACATTGGATACATATGATTTGAGTTTCGAGTAAATCCAGAAAATACATATGTATGTGTATATATAATGGTATAATCCACTTTTCCATAGGGCTCCATCCTTGTACTAGTGGTAGACAGATAACGACTTTACATTGAAAATAATAAAACCTTTGGACAAAAGTACGTGAGTACTTGAAACTTTTATTTATATTTATGTAGGAAAGAATAAAATGTGTTGTGCACATGCTTTTCTTTATTTTTGTATAATATATATATCTAATCTATGTTCTATATCATATTTGACTACATATTATTATAATATAAAAGACCCCTTAAACCTTCATATCATCTTTTTTTTGACAAAATGTTCAGCCTATTCATATTCATAATATTGTTGAAGGTTAAGGTTGTTATGTTATCTACTCTCTGTCTTTGTATCTAATTTTGTCACTCATGGGTGCATAAATGGATGTGTCACAACTAAACAAATGAGGATCAAGTGAGACAAGTCAAGTATCTTTTATTTCAGTCATTTGTAGACAAAAGTCCAAAGGTTCAAGAGTCATTCCAGAGACTTTCATCATTTTCCTCGTACTTTAGTGTTTGACTTGACAGTTAAGTAGACAGTACAATGAAAGGGACATTACTCTCAACGTTTAAGACCACATAGACTTTTGATTGTGTTTTATAGCTTTTAGTTTTGATTGAAACTATTTCAAATTAAAAAGGTTCGATTTTCCTTGTTTTAATTACATTACACAATTAGCTATGACTGAAAAAATCCACTCTATTTGGTTTCATCACATTCATTTCTAAAGTTAAAAAATAAAAATTAAAACTACACAAAACAAAACAAACCACACACATAAAAACACATACATTAGGAAAATTAAACAACATTCAACGTTTGTTAAATTGAAATGGCGAATAAAATAACAGCAGGATTGTGGAGTGTTTGGGGTGCTTTAAAATACATTGTTGAACTAATATTTTCCCTTGTACTTACGGCATTTCTCATTCCCTTAGCTTTGACAGTGTACTTATTGAATGAGTTTGTTCGACGTGCCGTTATCACGCCACTACTCAAACGGTATACGGGAGGTAAAGTGAGACTCGTGAGTGATGGATCAGACAATATATTTTCATACAAAAAGTATGGAAATTCTCGAAATATTCTCATATTGACAGTGTACAAGGATATTATTGATCCTGAA
>JABASP010001387.1:0-30148 GCA_019776565.1 Sminthurinus signatus | reverse complement strand
AAAATGTGTTTGTTAAATTATCATTATAAATTATTTTGTCACTTAATGTATGATAAATAGATGAGAGATGAGAGACTCTTGTACAAAAGATAAACGAGAATAAATAATGAAAGATGCGACATAATCAAATAAATGGATTATACATGTTGAAAAATATCCTTATCCTACAATTAGTTTATTCATCATCTGAGAATATTTTTAATACTCGATTCATATATTTCAACTTTAATTCATGTGTTATTTAGAGTTCGAGATATGTGCATGCAGGAAAATTTATAGCCTATTTGTGCAAGTAAGAAGCAGTAAAATTGCACAAAGAGAGTGAGAGACGGACCACTCTTGATTCTAGATTCTAGACGCTAGACGAAAAACATTATCTCAAAAAATAATGACACGTGCTATAAAGATATCTATAACCAATAAACATGCATGTACAATGTACAATGAGCATGTCATCTGCTTATTCCAGCCTATAAATGCATGAGTATAAATCAAGCTCGAAATTAAAACTCATTTGTCAAGAGTCAAGAGACTATAATATAATAGTCAAGAGTTTTGGATTGTGAAAAAACTGAACCCATAATATAATATTTTGTAACTTTGTAATACTTTGTGTATTTTGAATTAGGAATTATAAATGTCGTACGTTTTTCATCGCCAACAATTTTGTGTTTGTCCATTTGTACTAGTATTTTCAATATTCTCACGGTCAATCTAAAATTATCAGTAGTTTTTATCAGTGGGGTGCATTCTTGAACAACAGGTGTATTTTTTGATTATTTATAAATGGTTCTGTGATTATACTTATATGTAGGCACTTTTATATAATTACATAATTTTTTCAAGTTTTTGCACAGTCAGCAAAAAAATAAGGTCGCTGTGAATTATACTTTATAATAACTATTATGGACTTTGTCTTTAAAACCAGTGTTAGAGTACTCCCAACTCATGTTGTCTATCTATGATTGTTTTAAACAGGATGAGTGCTAAGATAAGGGACAAATCATTTTTAGATGCGTATTGACATTGGATATATTTATAATATTATATTATGATACATGTAACTTGCGACAACTTTTTTATCAGGTATCGACAATTGACAGAACACAGTGATAAAAATTAATCGTAAGAGCGATGCTCTTTCAACAAAAATTAGTAATGAAGTTTCCGTGTGCTGAAGAGTGAGTGTATATTTATATATTTATAGCTTTTAGTTGAAATGTAGACTTTTAACTGTGAGGCTTGTTTTTGGAAGGATTTTTAATTTGTGTTTATGTGCCTTTATGTCTATTGTCTATTGTGAGGTGTGAGTGCATCTTTTCTTAGTTTTTTATGAATTTAAACAAATAAAAAGGAAAAATTATTGTGGGAAATTTACTGTGATATGTGCAATGTGCATATTATCAGCAATATAAAATTTCTTTACTGTATACCAAGTACATTTTTTTAAGTGTTGAAGTGTAAGCTTTTTTAGACATTCTTTATACTTTCAATCACTGATTTTGTATAAAATAAAAAATACTGTGAAAACAAATATGGAGACTTCAGAAAAAAATAAAAATGGTATAGCTAATACCGGTCAGGCAAATCAGAAGAATGATACTCAGAAGAGCCGGTAAGCAGTAATTTTACTACCTATTTGCAATTTGCAATCCAAAAACAGGAAAATAACAAAATTCACAATGACTATAAAGTTTAATTTTGAAATGAATTTGAAATTTCAAGGGGCAAACGGTTACCTGAAAAAGAATTTAGAATTCGGTCGTCCATCCTCACAGAAATGTTGAAGCGGCCAGAAATTCAAGCTTCGCATAATATGGTATTTATTTACCTTTTTTTCTTGAATTTTTTGACAACTGAATGCTCAATATTCAATTTGTGATTTTAATTTCATAATCATGATGATTTTTTTTCAGGCATTTGCAATTGCACTTCACTTGGTCATTTTTGGGATTATTTCAGATCTAATTAAACATGGAAGGTAAAAATGACGTATGCTTAGACTTTTTTTGTTCTTTACACACATGCATAAAGAAGACAAATAATTTAAACCTTTTTTTTTTAAATCTTCCACACAGTGTTGATCTCGGCTTTACTAATATCAAAAATTTATTTGGGAAACCTGTTCTATCTCTACAAATTGTGATGGGGCTTCATTTAACGCCGATCCTCATAATGTATCCAGTTTTTAGGCTGTGGGCTTTTCTAAGAATTCGCAGCAGCTCTTTGAATTGTTCGTGAGTTATGATAGTTGATGAACTAAGTAAAATGTCTTTAATACAAGTTACAAATTATTATAAATGGCTTTAAAATTATGACTTAAGTTTATGGCTAATGACGATTACACTTTTATTTTGTTTTACAGTTAAATCCATCCTTGATTCCTCCTATTACTCAATCCTTGTAGTGATTTTCACTCTGTATTATGTCATTCCATTTCATATACATTTTTTTGGAGAGAGTGGAAGAATTCCTCCGGCTTTTGCTGCTTTTATCGTCATGGAACAACTCCGATTGACCATGAAAATGTATGCCTTCCTTCGAACAAATACACCTCGAGTTCTTCAATATGCTGGGGAAAAGACAAGTGAGAAAAAGTTTAGCAAAAGGAAGGGATCCAACGCAGTGGAAAGTAAAAATGACAGTTTCCAGCATCCAGATAATAAAACTTCAAGTGTTGTGCGGCGAAGGAAACAAGACTCGGTTTCAGAAAATAATCAAGATACTAATAATTCTCAAAATGTAGGAAAAGATGCTCAGAATGATGAAGGTCGTTTCAAATACTTTGATGACGTTCCATTTCCCAGTATTGGGAATTTGGTATATTTCCTCTATGCACCCACTTTGGTCTATCGTGACAATTATCCCAGGTATATTTAATTTTTGTTTCTTTACGCTTGTCAATTAAATGGTAAAAGATGTAGCTATATTAACTTTTGACAATGAAAAATTCAAAATTGACACAAGCTTCTTATTTTCTGACCTATGACTGATTTTCTTTTCTTTAGGAGTCCTTCGAGAGACTGGGGTTTTATATTTTGGCACGTAATGCACCTTTTAGGCTCCATTGTATTTTACAATTTGATGCATCATCGTTTTGGTTTTGTTCTCCTTCAAAATTTTGGACCAGATCATCCGATGAACGTCAATGATTTAGTGAACACCATGTTGTGTCATGTCGCACTAGGGATGTTTGGCTCATTAATAGCTTGGGCAATTGTTCTTCATTCCACTCAAAATGTTTTTGCCGTACGTGTAAAGATGAAATACTTTGATTTTAATACATTTTAACGTAATATGATATACAAAACTGAGTAATATTCGGAATTCGGAATGTATATAATTTCCTTCTCTAAAATTCTAACAGGAGCTCCTTCGATTTGGTGATCGACTTTTTTACAAGGTATTTTCAAAGTCAAGTCATAACTGTTTAAAATTCAAGTTGTTCAAAAAAAAATACCGTACAATACCTTGTTGTTTTTGTTATATTTTAGGAGTGGTGGTCGTGTACATCAATGTCAGAGTATCATAGAATGTGGAATTCACCCGTCCAAGATTTTTTGTACACTTACGTATATAAAGTAATTAAATTACACACTTATTGCATCATAAGTGAAATAAATTAGTATCTTATTTTATACAATAGGTTTAAGCTGAAAAATAAAAAATGATCTTGTATTTCTATTTCAATTTTGTGTAATGCATTTTGTATTTGTGTTTATAAAAGGAAGCGTGGGACATGGGACTTGGGAAGAAGATTAAATGGTTGCCAGCCCTTTTTGTATTTGCACTTTCCAATTTTTTCCATGAATATGGAATGATCTTTGTGTGTCAGTTTTTTTGTCCAGTCATGGGAATCATGTTTGGAGGACCGGGAACTTTCCTCACATTTTTACCGAATAAGAAGTTTCCTAAATTGGGCAATGTATGAATAATGAACAAACTAATTAACTCATTAACTCATCCACCATTTACAAAAATGATTTTATCAAGGAACATAAATTTTATATCTGTACATGCAAATGTTGTGTCATACCATTATTTAGATTTTTATACATTGGTCAATGGGGCTTGGTCATGGTATTATGCATACGTTTTACGTGATGGAGCATTTTTCTCGAGTCAACAATTGTCCTCCAGCTGAGGTTAGTGATCATTGGTCAATAATGTACAAAAATTATGTAACTCAACTAATTGAAAACTACATAAACATAAATAAATTGAAAACAAAATCATTTTATAATTATTTATGTTTTAGACCCCATTTTTGGATTTCTTCATTCCGAGATTCCTCACATGTGATGCCATCACATGGAACTGATTTTAAATTATGAATTCTACCAAAAACGAATGAAATCAATGTACCCGAAATAACATATTCCGTTTCATATTGTATTAGATGTAAGTTATCAATGTATTAGTAAATTTGTAATACTGTATTTTACATGTAAAATAAAATATATTGAAAATATTATGTCAATGACTGATGATAATAAAACACAAGTTTACTTGTACTTGAAATCAAAATAAATATACATGTATGTATTATGTAGCTATCTAAATTTAATGGAGAAAGAGAAAAGTCTCTTTTGATTAGATTCGAATGTTTGTTTGAAATGAGATCAAAACTTTGAGTTCACTTGCACTCAACATTCAATCACAATCAAGTATTAAGGGTGAGGCAGTGCATTTCATGTTTCATAACATTATTATGTCAAACTTTATACTTATTTAACTCGTACTGGTTGAAAAATTTGGAAAGAAGAAGCTCTTAAAACTTAAAATACAAGCATTTGTTGCTTGCTGGTTGTTGGTTGTTATCATTATGTCAATATTGTGTGTTCAGCGTTCAGCGTAATGCATTATTTTCAGTTTTACTTGCACTGTGTATACTGTGTATTTATTCAAGATGAGTGATCATTATATTTGATATTTGTAGTTCATGCAGTTTCAAGTATATTTTATATGTTATATCTTAATCTACTATACAATATACTTTACTTTATACTTCTTTCATGACCCATCACTTGCACTGACATTGCATTTGTACAATATTTACTATTTACTCATCCTAAAAGCATAAATATTTATTGTACTTACCAGCTTGAGACTTGAGACACCCACAAGTCGATCGACGCATATATGTATCTTATATCTTGTATAGTTATTAGAAAATGTATCAGTCAATTTCATTTACAGCATCAAAATGTTGAAAATTATGTAAAGATTAAAGATGTATGTAACATTTAGTAATTATTATTTATTTTTCATTTCCCCTCGTGTAGTTTTACTATTTACTCGTGTTTTCAGTTTTCAAAACTTTTACTTTTACTCTCTGTTTACTTAAACTGAAAACTGTCATAAATAAGTTAACTGGCACTTACTTGTTACTTTTGTGTACACAGTATACAGAGAGCTTTAATATTTGTACTTTAACAAGGCAAGGACAATAAAAGGACAAGGGTACTTTCCTTGTTCCTCAAAACTTGTGAATGGAGAGACAATTTAACATTGTTTCGACAAGTTTTAAGATTCCAGACTCCAGACTCCCCAGATCCTGAATGTCTAGATTCTAGACAAATTTCAAATTTTTTCCTCCATTGATCATGTTTTATTGTTCTAAAAATGATGTCAAAACCATCAATAATCAAAATCTATTTCTTAGTTGCCAACCATTATTATTATTTATCAGCACGTTTGATTGGACACCCCCTAATTTGCAAAACCTGTACCTGCACAAAAATTATATGAAGCATGTAGGTTTTAGGTACTTTTTTTATTAAGCTAATTGCTGACATTGACTTTGCTGTTGCTGTTATGTGTTGTGTGTTGTACAAAGCTTGGCAAAAAGGTACTTAGCCCTATGCATCAGACTTAGTACTTAGTATTTGCATTCCTGCTGCGTAACAATTTTTACAGACATTTCCTTGTGGAAAATCCTTATTTTGTACTTTGTACAATTTAGAATTTTAATTTTGCACGGAATTACACACGAAAATATTTGAATTTGGGGTCTGTTCCGTAAAACCAAAGAATAGAGTATTACGTCTTATGTATCTTACATCGTCTATCGTCTACAAGGAAAAGGCTGTGCAGACTCAAGACTTAAATATTTTCTGTTGTATTGTTCATAGCTCACAACTCATTGTTCAAAATGATAGTAAGAAAATCCAAGTAAATAAGTCAAAGATTACAAAATCTCAAGCCACTTAATGTAATGACTGTTTAAAATGATGTATGCCGTGTCTTACGGTTTTACATTGTGCATGCAGATGGACAGTATAGAACAACTCCAAGATCAAAGACAGATCTTCATTTGCGACGGCGTCAGCCAGTGTCATTCAGCTTGTACAACTACCGAAACACGCATAATTAGCGGCATATTGTCTTTTCTAGTTGGAAGAGCTAAGATATTTTCCAGTGCGTTGTAAATACCTACGGAAAGTACCACAAAGTCAATTTAAGTGTCGAGGAGACGCGAGAAGCAAGATGAAAATGTTACTAAATATTATGTACATTGTACATTTTATTTGTACTGGTATACTTTTTGCTGACATTCTTATCTTTTGTCTCATTCCGTAACAACGCAAAAGCTACATAAAACCATCTTCGGACTTTTAACCCAAAGTGTCTAATTTATTTAAAATGTGTGTAATACATAGGTACTTGCTGTGATCTCTGGTGCTAACTAAATCCGATTTCAAACACACATTTATAATGCTAATTAATTAGCAGGAAGATTTTACAAGTGGACTTCACACTTTTTGCAGGTGGTGCATTGTGAACAATTTTGTCATTTTTGTCCTCCGACTTTGTAAAAATATGACATAATACTTTTTTATATCCACATGTCATGTGTGATGTGTGTGCTTACCTAAGTAAACTCATGAAGTCAATATGCATAATCTTTGTCCTCAGGGATAAAAACACAAAGTCTTATGCTAATTGAATTCGTACCACTATTTGGCTTAAAACTTAAAACAACGCAACCTATATGTACAAAAACTCATAAAAATGTTCTAAACTTCTTTAAAATCTACTTCAAAATGTTAGTACTAGTACATTCAATCTGCTTCAAAGTTTTGTTACATGTAGCATGTAAATAAATATACTGATTTTTTTGCAAAACTTGGATTTTATCATGCACAACAATAAAATTATTCTTAGCACAATACATAATCCATAATATATTATTGTTACAAGGATTTGTCAAAGTTGGCTCTCATAATTACTGTAGGAATTTGTACGTTTCCTTTAACTTTTTGCTACAAATTGGTACAAAATATAAACACGTGTATTTAATGCCTAATCATGAGAAAAGTATACCCACTTGCGTCTTGGTTGTGGTAATATTATAATAAATAATGATGAGAACATGTTGTCTTTTTTTTAAACAAATTCTGAGTTTCAACGTTGAAAATTTTTATTCGGGTACATTGTATATTTCCTGAGTACATTGTACAAGGCATTCTAAATTCTGAACAGACTATTTCTCAGGTACTTTTTTCTGTCGACTGTTGACTGCACCAGGTAGTATAAATTATAAAGCATGAATTCAGGGATATACTATAGACTCTATAGTATACATACCGTTGGGATTTGGGATTTACCAGAAATTCTTTTCTGAGAAAATTCTAGGAATCGGAAAATAATGCTACCATGTTTAGGTCATCATTCAAAATGTATGCGTTTCAATATAGTATACATATTATTGGTCAATGATCTGGTTTTTAAGTCAAGCCCGTAAACAAAACCAAAAAAGAAACCTCATAAAATCCCATTTCCATTTTTCTTACACTTTTTACTGTTCGCCCTTTTTCTTCATACAGATATTTCGTAGTTCATAATAATTTCATAATTTCATTACGTAAACAATTTTTCTTCTAGTTATTTCAAACTCTCGTTGACTCAGTTTAATCATATTTTTCATTTTTCCATGAAGGTCCTTTTTTTCGACAGCAATTCGATGGTCACAAAAAACCCCATCAACATGAATTCCTATGAGCTGTAATGTGTTAAGTGTAAACAAGTGGATAAACAAGATCAGAAATCAAAACAAGCCATTACTCAAACTTTTTATTTCAATTTTGAAAATTCCACTTTACACCTATTGCTCAATAGTTCATACTTCATACACACGCATTGCATTGGGCTCAAAGGATTTGAAATTAAATCAAATAACAAAAAGCAAAAAAGTAACAAGACCAAACAAGCTAAATACTGAATACGCAAGCTGTAAACTTTCTTGTACACGCGTATTTTTGTATGTAGTCTGTAGCGTATTTTACGCATAAAACATTATCCATTTCACTATCAAAAAAAACAAAAACCATCTTTAATCTTGATCATATATTCTTCATTCTACAATAGGGAACTCTTTTAGATAGAGCATACATGAGTATAGATTATTTTTATTTTTATTTATTTGTACCTTTTATCTTTTGCAGACATGCGCTGTGTTCACATATTTATAGCCAATGTTTGGGGCAAGAGGGGAGACGGAAAAGATCATCGTCATAATTATATTAATTCAATTATGTTGACTGCTGATGATTATGGAAAGTGATTGCAAATTTGAAAAGCAAAAGGGGGACTGAAAAATGGTCGAGTGTCGAGAGTCAAGAGTGAAGAGTCGAGCGAGGCTGATAAGGATAAGAAGAGTTTGCAGAATGCAAAATGCAGCATGATCTCTCTCATTCATCATAATGTACAATATTTCATGTATCATAATCCACACTGCACTAAGAAAAAAAAATACAATCTTCATACAATTAAAAAGCTTACGCAGCACAAATATTAATCTGCCTTTTGATACGACATTTTGTATTCTCTTTATTCTGTTAACTAAATTTCTAATTCAACATTCAACTCTCATCAAAAGTCACAAGTAAAAAGTGTACGCATCTCAATTCTCAATACTGAATATGGATTATACTTTATAGCATATTTAATTCAAATGCAGTCAATATTCAATAGTCAATACAAATTTGCAATGTTGAATCTGCTTGTTGATATGCAAATGGTCATCCTTGTAGGTATTAATACATCATGTATCATGTATCAAATAAAAAATACTGCTCATCGTTTTATGCATTCAAATATTATACACACGTTCCTATGAAACTGAAATAATATTTCAGTGGTACATTAACTTATGTATTCATTAATTTTTTTTTCTTTAAACTTGACTCCATGTGCTATACCTTAGACCATACAATTTACAATCGGACAGATTATCGTAGGCACTGATTTGCCTTTGGACCTTTTGAATTTTGAATAAACTTACCTATCTGACTTGTTCATGTGTTGTTACTTGTTAGTTGTTTGTTGTCAGTTTCCCCAAACCAAACGCCAAGCTATTTATGTAGCGACTAGCGACACATTGATACAAGTGAAATGACTTGATGGGATGGTTGATATGACGATAGACGACGCTTTATCTTCATTGTGCATAAAATGTCAAGACATTTTTTTTCTATTCAAAACTTATACCTTGTAACTTGTAACACACTGTTCACAATCTACAATCTATAGTCTAAAGTCTACACGCGTGTACAATGTTTCATTTTTTCTATTTATAATTTTTATGTAATTACACATGCATGCCCAATGCTTATATCTTATATCTGCATTCTCCATGTATGTATGCTACTCTCTCCTTTCTTCTCCCTGCGTGTGGTAGTTAAAAATTAAAACATAATGCATAATAATATAATTTATAAAAAAATCTCAACTTACAAGAAACATAACTCTTGTCAACTCTATAATGAATAATTTCAAATATCATTCTATGTAATCTTATATCTTATGTATGAATTTTTGGGGTACAAAATATGTAATACTTGAGGTATAAATAAAATTGTAAATACCCTGTTTTCGTTTCAATTTAATTTTAATTATTAGTATTAGTATTAGTGTCATACATACAGTATGCACGATGCACTGTAACACTTGGAACTTTGATAGGTGCAATACGCATATTTTGTATGGACTATTGACTATTGAGTAAGTATTGAGTATGCAGTATGGAGTATGGAGTAAAAGACAGTTAGCTTTAGCCCAGAGGAAAAGTGAGCACTGAGTAAATATACATATGTACTCTTGTATTTATTATTTATGTATGCGTCTTCACTAGAATGTATTTCATATAGATATATATAATAATACTAATAACAATAATAATAATACATGTCCAAATAATTTTCACTCCTTTCAATCCGTAATGTATGTATAATGTATTATATTCTAATATCTCAATCTCAATATAAAATAAATAATATACAATATTATAAATATGAGCATATACTTTGAAATGAGTAATATGAATTTACAAATGCATACCAATTCCAATATGTATATAACATGTATATATTTGGTCAAAGTGGGAGAGAGAGAGAGAAAAAGAGATGGAGGCCCAAAATGTGAGTAATGATTGAAAAGGTATGCATGCATTTCTATATTATTCTATATCTATGAGTAAATGAACGTGATTATATAAAACTACACAGTGTATAATATATAGAATAGTGAATGCAAAGTGAGCGTGTATATTGTATGTGTAGTATAGTTATAGTCGTATGTATTTTGTAGTGTGACTGAGTGAATGAGTGAATGTGTAGTAATGTAGTAAGTAGTAACCATTGGGTATTACGAGTTGTTCTTTGACCGACTTCAACTTTTTCTTTTGCTTCTTCTCCTTCTCCTTATGAGTTGTCTAACTAACTAACGACCAGCTAACTACAAACTACTACAGGATACATTATTTATGCTATGTATACATTGCACATTTCGTGTGTAGTGTGTAGTGTGTACAGTCTAATGTCTAATGTGGCTACATGTTATGTGTGTGGATTTGATTCCTTCCTTCCTCCTTCTCCTTCTTCTCTGTAGTGCCGTAGTGTCATTCCATTCACGTTGAACTCAAACAACAGACAGTCGCACAGTCAGGCAACATCAGTAGGGAATAAAAACAACAATATTTGATATTACGTGTAGAGATTACACACTCCATTATATTGTACATTATTCATTATACCTTTTCAAATTACGACCATCAATATAATTTACTAATAGCAGTGGAAATTTCTTTTCAAAGAAAATAATTTTGATTGGATTTGATTTGAGTTTCAGAGGAAACAAAGTCTCCTTGTGTCATCCATCCTCTCTCCTCAAAATTGTACAAACTAATAAAATATACACGCATAATATTTAGTATTTAGTCTGCGTTTATTTTTCATATCAAAAGTCTACTTCTTCTTCTTCTTTTCGTCGACAGTCGACAGTCTACACTGTACACTTTCCCCGCAAAAAAAATTCCACGAGTGCTCGAGGTCATACAAAAGATTCAGGATCCAAAGGGGAAAAAAGTTATGTGTGATTCTTGGTTCTTGGTGAAGAAAAGATGAAGACAAGAGACTTGAACCTCTTTATTGTTCCATGTTCTGCAAAAGATCATCCATCCATCCATCTGCACCAACAACTTTTTGTGTCGTCTCCAGTTGGATTTCCAGTCCACTGTACTACTGTAGATTGTACATTGTAGTTGATACAAGTTTAATAGTGAAGAGTGAAGAGGGAGGAAAAAAACCCTTTGAATTTTTTGTTCCTTGTAACCTTTAAAGTTTTCTCAATATTTCATGTACATATTTTCTTTAATACTCATGTTCAATGTTGGATGATTGACTGTGAGGAAAAGGAGAACGTGTTGTCTATCAGCAAGTCAGTGTTAAAGTGAATCCGGAGTGAATAGTATCAGCTACCAAAATCAAGTCTTCTTCGTCTTCGTCTTTCTGTGTTGTATTATTGATAATGTGTATCCGTAATTAGCAATTAGTGGTCAGAAAATAGAAAATATATGTATGATTGATAGCAACACAGCTCCAAAGATAATATTTGTAGTTTCTTTGTCATGTGTTGAGAGTTGAGAGTTGAGTGTTGACATAATCCAATTCTGGCCTCTGTTAAATTTAAACAAATACTATAATAATCATAACTATAGTTGTGTCATATTTAAAATTAAAACATAGATAAAGAAGGAAAAAATATATATACATAATAAATATTAGTGTGTGTATAAGAACTAAGAACGTCTACTTAAGTGAAACTATCTAAAACTTTCAACTATACACTATACACATTCAGAAAATACAAATCTTTTCTTTCTTGTAAAAATTTGATTGATGAGGACTCCAACTCATTTGACCAGCCAAAGAAAAACATTGTATAATGATTTTCCATTAACTTTGTACGGTGTCTAAGACACATCAGCTTGTCAGTTTTCTGTGTTGTGTTTGTAAAATTGTGCAATCGCGTGGAGATTGTAAAGCGTAAAGTGTAAAGTGTACCGCGTACCGTGTACAGTGTGCAACTCGTGGAATATTTTCATTTTGAAAATATTGGAAATATTGGCAATTGACAGTGGACAGTCAAAAATTCCCTAGGATTCAAAATTCAAGTTGTTTGATACCAGTCAAATTACTTTAGAATTTTGTGAATTATTCTGGTGTGAACTGCATAACAATTCAATATTCAATAAAAATGACTATTGCTATTGGAGAGACAGCAACATTACCGGCAACGCCGGCAGGCTATTCCAACTGTGAATCGGAACTGTCATCAACTGGGCCAGTTTTAAGACCGTCAAAGGTAAATTATACTAATATATTTATATTTTAATTTATGATACTTTTTAAAAATAATTTCTTTTCGATGATATTTTATCATATTTTGAATAAATATATGTGTGCATAAATTCAATACTTTTATGCTGTTAAACATAATAAATGTACGACTATTTTGCATTTGACAGAAATTCAATAATCATAATGGAACACTGTCGAGTGGCAGTCTAATTAATGTCATGGACAAGTCGAGTGGAACCGCAACAACAACAACAACGACAACAGCAGTAGCGGTCAAAAACCACCATGCAGGCAAAAAGTATGAAATCTTTATTACTTGAATATTTATTATTTATTTGTTAAAAGATATCTGTGATTTAGCTTTTCATATCTGGTTCATTTGCTTAAAAGTTGTATTTTGTTCTCCTATTTTTCACCATTAGCTTTTATTATGAGCTTTTTAACTCTTGAGTTTTAAGTTGAGTGTGCAGTTTTGTTTACATATTTTTTAGCTCAAAAGTATGTAGACAACTAAAAACTAGACATTTATGGCATGTGGCATGTATCATGCAGATAATGTGGACAAGTTGATTGAAAACGAAAAGTTGCAATTGTACAGTGTACAGTTTGTGACTTTTGTGCATTGTGCACACGTAACACAATCCACAATACTCTAGCATACATCACACATACTTATACACATGTGTCTGTGACCACTTTTCTCTTTTTGCCCAATAGGAAATGCATTTATATTTCATATTATATGTTATGTGTTACTCGGCATCGTCAAAATGTTGTATTTTGTTGTGCTGTGGTATTTTGTGCGAATTGTGTAAGTAACATACACTGTGTTTAACTAAAAGGCTATATGTATATATGTCTGTGTGTATCTATATTAGAATTAGAATGGTATAAAGTATCATGATACACTTTACATTTTACATAATATTGTACAATATATAAAATAGATACAGTACATACTGCACACATCATACATCATACGCAATACGCAATGCACCTTCACTTTAGAATTTAGAATTTTACAAGCACGTTGCAATTAGAAGCTCAAATTCGCATAACACTGAGCACACTTGCTCACTTTTAACTTTATATTTCTACATGATCATTATCATTTTTTGTTATTGTTGCAAAAAATATCATACATAGGAATAGGATTGCATTAAAACAATAATAAAAGGTTTTAACAGGGTAAATGGTTTTAAAATAATTGCCCCTGTATTACATACTTCCGCTTGCAAGGTTGAAAGTTGAAAATTTGGATTAAAGGTCTTACGACAATTCACAATGTGGAATGTGTACAATGTACAAAGTATAAGAGAGTAGAGTGTTTTTCCATAATCATATAATTTGGAGACCATGAAATATTTATAGGAATTCATTATAAAAAGCAAACAGTCCAATCTAAAAATACACATTAAATATTACGCAATGTCAACGGATGTTTTTTAAGGTTTTCTGTTTTGAATTTTTACACTAACTTTTGCAATAAGCTGGTAGGAATAAAATATACAACAATTATTGTAAAATTTTGCACCAAGAATTTTTAAATCAACGTACAGTTTACTGTTAACTTGTAAAACAAGCATGGAGAGGAGATATCATAACCATCTCAACCAATTAGAGTTATCAGTTATGAAAAAGTGATTAAGGAAAATGCCAATAGAAAATTAAGCAGGGAAAATGAGTATCCATGTATGTATTTTGTATATATATATGTAAATGTTAAAGGGTATAATTAGTAATTAGTAGGACAAGCTGGACTAATTCCATTAAATAGATAGATATATCCACAATCCACAATGAACAAAATGCACACAGTACACAAATCTGTATTTGTACTACAATGAGTAATGAGTAATTTGTGGCATTTACAGTAATTCATTATGAAAAAATGACACTAATAGAAGCATAAGTCATAAGTCGAAAGTGGTAAGTAAACAGTAAACCTTTTACATCAAGGGTAAATCTCAAGAATAGAAAATAGAATGTATGAGCAATGAGCTATGAGAAAAATATTTAAATACTACTGGATGCTGAAAAGGTCCAAAAGTGTAGATCGCAAATGTTTGTTTAATGTACAATAAATATAAAAATACAATACAACCTTTAAAACACTGCAGGAGATATTATGTCGTAAATCGTAAACCTTAGAAATATTCATATTAATCAAAAATAAAGATATCCATCTCGCTCCATAATTTATTTCGTAGCTATGGTCAGTTTTTCTTTGTTCTATTTTCTGTGTACTGCTAATTCAAAAGAATGAGCAAATTTAGTGGTACATATTTTAATACACGATCGTTGGACTTTTTGTAAAGCATAAATAATAAATAATAAAAACAACACCAAAACAATCCTTCTGCTTCCTTTTTCAAGTAAGCATAATGCCGTATTACATATTATGTTTCTACAATGCCAATAATTGCCGAAACAGAAACAGAGACATGAATTTGTTTTGACCATTCATGTATACATAGATATCATTGACCCTGTCATGATTGTACACTGTACCTCTGCGTAGGCGGAAGAAGATGATAAACTCACCTACCTGTACATGAGAAATCTGATTTTGGCTCGTACTGATACAGAAATACATATGTAGATAAGATATCACAGTTTGAAAATTCCATATAAAAAGATGTAGAACATGTAACTGAAAATGACAAGCTTTCACGTTATTTTTTAGTGACAAAACTAAAAATGTAAAAAATTATTGTCGCAATCAGAAGGGAACAAATTCATGAACATACATACTGCATACAATGTTTTGAATCGTATGTGTAAATTTGCCATCTCATAAATAATAAAAAAAAATACATAAATATCTTTTAATACTACTGTAATATAATACTAAATACCTTATTTTGATAATTTAAAGGACAAGGCGTCTTCCAGAAAAAGAGTTTATGATAAGACCTTCCCTAATGACCCAAATGTTAGCCCTGGATGAGTACCAAGGCCTGTACAATATTTTTGTGGCCACTCTAATGAATATGACTGTCTACTTTATCATCTCAGATTTGTACGAATATGGAAGGTAAGTATTATTTTTCTCTTGTCATTTTGTTTATAAACTAATAAATACTAATGGCATTCGTTAGTTGTGTGTAGTTTACAGTTTTTTAACTTGTAATACTATAATGAATGTGATGAATAGAGAATGCTAAAATGAACATTTTAGGCTTTAATTCTAATAAATAAGTAATTCCTCATATTTTTTGTATCTTTTCAGTCTTGACTTGGGAGTAAGTCACATGCTGTCCATGTTCGGCAAACCAATGACTACGCTGCCTCTTCTCATAGGAATGCATTTTTGTTCAGCGGTTCCTTTCTATTGGGCTTTTAGAGTATGGGCTGACCATCGTCACTCCTTTTACTGTAAGTTTTGACTCATGGTTCATGATTCATGATTTACTATTTAGCATGTGAAAAACCTTTGTTACTTAACCTTATCTATTTTCAATGCCCTCATTTAAAGTTTTTGGAAACAAAAGTAAACTATGATATTTTCCATGCATATTTTGACATAATAATGTGTTTGTAATATTTATCCTTTTGTGTTTTTGTATTTAGCTATGGAATCCATTTGGGATTTATGCTTTACTATTGCTCTCGGGCTCTTTATCTACGGTTTCTACTACATTCCATTTCAAATTAATGTAATGGACAGATTGCCACCCGCATCTGCAGCCACAATAGTTTTAGAACAATTAAGACTGACAATGAAAATGTACGCATTTATCAGGTCCAATGTACCACGAGCTCTACGAGTCTCTGATGCACTCATGTTGAGAGGAGGAGCCTACAAAAGTGTCCACCTGGACAAGGAGAACAACGTCACGGATTTACCATCCAAGAATGCTCCTAAAAAATTATACAAGATCAACGAAGAGGAAACTGGAGACCTTTGTAAAGTTCAACATTGTCTTGGGGAAAATAACAAAGAAAATGAAAATGTGGAAAGCACTGCATGTCAAGTTGCTCAGCTAAATTACAACAACAATAATAATAATAATAACAATGATGTCAGTAGTAGTAACAACAATGATGAGGAAAATCCCTGTCCAGAATATGAAAAATTTCTTTACTTCCTCTATGCACCAACATTAATCTATCGTGATAGTTATCCTAGGTATGCATTCACAATTTATAGAATATTGAACATTTAAACTTTCTTTTTCATACTTTTTATAAAATGTATAGTAAATAATATTATGACTTTTGACCTTTTTTATTTGAATATTACATTTTTAGAACTACGGAAGTTCGTTGGAAATTTATCTTTACAAATGCAGTGGAACTTTTCGGTTGTATCTACTTGTACAATTTGATTCAGCACATGTGTGGATTTGTCCTTCTCCAAAACTTTGGCCCGGATCAACAATTCACAGTCTTTGAACTCTGTCGGATAATTTTCTTCCAAATGATTCCTGGAGGTTTAGGTTTTCTCTTGGGGTTCTTTGTCTTACTTCACACGTCTCAAAATATTGCTGCCGAGTTACTTCGTTTCGGAGATCGAATGTTCTATTTGGATTGGTATAATGCTGATTCGTTTGCAAGCTACTATCGAAAATGGAATCTACCTGTTCATGACTTTCTTTACACGTACATCTACAAGGTAATACATCAAGCACAATTATAAAATATTGAATTCTATTTAATTTTTTTGAATTATTTATAATCACAGTACATATGTTTTTAATTTCTTACTTTTATTTTGGATTTTAAAGGAAGCAAAAGAAGCTAGACTAGACAGGATTTCCAAAGCTTTTCCAGCCATTTTAGTATTTGCTTTATCATCATTTTTCCATGAATACGTTTTTATATTTGTCCTGCAAATTTTTTATCCAGTCATTTTCATCTTTTTTGGAGGTTTTGGGAGTAAGTATGAATATATTCTGAATTATTATAATAATCGAATAATAATGCATTATTCATTATTTGCATTTTCACTGTACACTATGAACTAAATATGCATGATGAACAAAATTTAGATGCATCATTTTTTATTTACATTTGGATAAACTTTTTTCAGTGATTCTCGCCTTTGTTCCTAATAAAAGCAGCCGTTCCATGGGGAATCTTTTTATCTGGTGGAGCTTGATTACTGGAATGGGACTAATTCACAGTTTTTATATACTAGAATATTTTGCCAGACTGAATGGTTGTCCAGCAGCTGAAGTATGATTATTTTATTTTTTTAAGTACTAATTAGAAAAATATATTCTCTGTTAAAATTAAATATATTGGCGAGTAAAGGTAGTCGATGTAATAAATAATAACACATTTTATATTTTATTTTCAGAACCCAGCAATTGATTTTATCCTACCTCGAACTTTTACCTGCGGAGCAATTGTCTTATCCTCCACACCGCCATAATTCTATAAAATACAAATACAAACACAAAAAATAAGTATAAATAATGACGAATCTTTTTTGTTAAGTTACATAATGATAATGTGAAATCAGTGCTATTTACTATTTAGCGCTGCAAAGATAGGAATAATATTATACAGAAAAGGTCATTATATTTTTTAGAGGTCTTTGTTTTGCTCTGTGTTGTGTGCTGTGTGCTGCGTGTGTGATGAGTCTGATGACTGATGAGTAAAATGTAAAATGTATCTATATTATAGTTGATGCATGCCGAAACTTCAAAAGTATACAATGTATGAAATGGGATCATAATGTTTTAGTGTGATATATTAATCGAGTACCATGTATCAAAATACGTGACTATTAAAACCAGGAAGGCCATTAAAAAACTTGTCATCTTGATACTTAGCAAAATGTGTCGAAATTCAAAATGGATGAAAAGCCGTGCACTGTACTGGCTAATTTTTTTTCTGTCCAGTTTTTATATAAGTATATCGTGTGTATAATCATTATATTCATGAGAGTTTCTACTTTTTTCGTGGTTAAAAATGTACACGGTTACTTATTTGTCTTCGAATTTGAAGCATTAATAATTAATACAAAAAAATACTATGCATGTTGCATGTTTTATACAATCCACATTCTTTAACATTTTGTACATTTCTGAGTCCATAATGTTATGTGTGTATGAAAGATGAATGCTTCCAAATGACAGCCAGTACAACATACTAATAATTGTAGATTTAGTAGTAGATTAAAAGATCACAGCTTAAATGGGATGCACATGTACTTATGACAGACGACAGACAGAAAACTCAAATATGTATGCAACAACAATAAACAGTACTACAATCGGCAATCCGATGAATAATGTGTACTTAATACACACTGAATAAACTTGTACTATTGAGTATTGAGTACATCAAACTAATTCAATAAAACTGCTCAAATGAAAACCCTCAATTTAATTTAACTTTGGTGTTTTGCATTGTCATTTAATTGAAAATGTTCATCAGCTTTTTCGATTTTCAACATTTTGTACAATATTTCATCCAGTCATCAGTTCAGTACATGCAAATTCCGGATCTTTTGTAGTTATTTCATACCATAATATCTACAATCATGAACTAACATGAAAAATCTCACTAGTAAATTGTTTGTTCAGCTAATACAGTTATTATAATTGAAATGACATAAACATTAAGCATGCACAATATGTACATGTCACAGGATTTCATTCATAATGTTTCATGCTGAATTGTGTATTTAGTATTTGGTGCTCGATTGAGATACTAGTAAAGTGGAAGCACATTGTGCTTGTGTGTGGAGCGAAGCTGTGTGGGATATAGTGAAGGGAAAAATCATATACTCTCGCCATACGGCCATACCACGTTGAAAGCACCAGTTCTCGTCCGATCACTGAAGTTAAGCAACGTCGGGCCCGGTTAGTACTTGGATGGGTGACCGCCTGGGAACCCCGGGTGCTGTTGGCATCAACTTTTTGCACTTTTTTTTGTACTTCATTCATTTTACTTTCCATTTTGCATGAACTATCATGTTCCACTATCATCTTGGATCATTTTTTTTGTATACAAATGCACAATCTTAGAGCTCTTAAAGCATTTTTTAGCCTTACACACTCATATTTTGTTGCATAGTCAAAAGATGAAAAATCAATCTGGAATACACACTGCTCTCATCAAGCCTCGATGTTGTTCACTGTCAGTAATTTTTTGCCAACAATATTTCTGACCATATCATTTAAATGACGTCAGAGAAAAATCCAAAACTTCTGAAAGTACATACATTAGTATATATAAACTTGTGTGTATATAGTGTGTAGTGCATGTGGTATTTTTCATGCTAGACACTTGAGGAAAAATGATTCGCTCACTTTGAATTTTTTTCCTAAATCCTAAATTCTAATACAACGTGAAATGTATATTGAAAAGGAACAATAATTATGTTAGAATATGTTGTGCATGTTTCCTTCAGTGATTATCGATGATCATCCTAGGACGATCTTGTCTTCTCATTTCAAAAAAAAAAGAATTGTCTAGAATTGATCATTAAATTATCTCACTACTTTTCAATGTTCCATAATTATTTTATACATTTTAAACTGATGCTTCTTTTTTTCCTTTATATAACGACAGGGATATGCATAAAAAAACATGAAAGTATCAATAGGAAACACCCAGCTCATAATTATGACTAGAAACACAATCCTATCTACATATATTTTATATCATGCGTTATGTTTAATATTTTATGTCTCATGTTTTATTCTATCTGTTCATACGTTCAAATTTTATGTTGCTGGATCTGGTTTTCATCGACAGGTAGCCAGTTTTAATAAATATGATATTGTAAGCATATGCATGCGAATTTTTTCTACATATGTTTTCACCATAATATATTTTACACACGCTTCTTCCTTTTACGCAAAAACGCATACGTACATACGTACGTACTGAGTTCTGAACAAGTTGGACCAGAAGCCAAAACTCAAAGGTATAAGACAAGATCAACAACAAGACAACAGACAACAAGATGAGACAGAATATAATACAAGGTAGTTCCCCTTGAACTCGTCAATTTTTAGAATGATTTGAAACAATAAACTACATGTGCGTAATATACTGTACAGTATAAAGTATAAGCAATAATTTTAATTAAATATCATCTATTTTTTATTTTATCAAAATTTTATAGCCCAAATTTGTAGAGCTGATATTCATTATTCATATTTCATTTACTTGAATTTCGAATTGAGGAAAACTTCAAAGAACTTTTTTTGTTATTGCAAGGTACATGAACAACAATAGTATACATTATACATATTGTAACTATAGATTCAAGATTGGTTAACTTCCCTCCATCTCCAATCTCCCATACATGCGTTATACATTGTAAATAATTACGCAGGAATCATGCGACTAGTGAACTCGTCTTAGACTTGAACTTTGCATTGTTTTTGTACGAGAGTGTGTGAGTTTTTTTTTGCCCTTGCGTATTTTGCACACACGGCTGAGTTTATTCACTGATGACGACAGCAAATACCATTTCCATTATAAACTGGGCATTCCAGTATCAAGTAGTGTACTTAATCTTGTGAAATAATTTTGCCTTTTTGTATATGCACAAAAACTGTCTGTAAACCACATGTCAATACTTATAAACGTTTTCCTTGTTGATGATTTGGGTTATTTTATTGTTTTTTTGCTGGCTGCGGATACTGCTGTGTTCATGGGAGAGGAATTCTATATATGTAATTACAGCTGCAGTTCTATAGTCTTCTATCTACTAGCTGATGGCATACGATTATATATTTCATATCCAGTTTGTATCAACGCATCAACCATTTGACTTCCCATACAAACAAATGCAAATGTATATCTATGTGTGATATCTATGTATCCATTAAATCTTTCGCGTGTCCGAGTACTTTGCGTCTGTAGTCTGTATTCTGTACAGTAAACAAATAAACTGGATGCCACGCGGCATCATTACCATCTCTTGATGACGCTCATATCTGGACTCTTGATTCTTGATTCTTGATGAACATGACCAAACAAACCCCCAAATACTGGATCTTGAAATGCAACAAGAGGTAATGCGAATGCATAAATAGAAGGACGATCACTAGAAACTTCTTCATTTGATGCTAAGAATTGTAAGAGTTTATCCAAAACGTTGGTTACAGGTTGACTGTAACTATAGTTGTCAAAGTGCAGTTGCATTTGTGCTTCAAAATATCTATCTATTAGATATCAGTATTACTTGTAAACTAAACTAGATTAAGAAAACTAAAAATACTAAACTAGAAATTGTTTGGTGACTTGTGACTCGTGACCTCATTGTGGTTTTTTATTTCTTATTGGAATATTTGTTAACTTCATGTGCTACTTATAAAAACCCTTCCTCAGTTATCAAAATTAAAAAGTGAACCTCAAGTGTGATTTAATAGAAAAACTAATTGTTCTTTGCTAACCGCTTGTACACTGGATATTGAGATTCATAATATACTGTAAGTAATTAATATTAAATTACATACATATTTGTGTATGCTGTATATTCATGCAAAATATACTATACGAACAAATAAGGAACCTTTACACTTTAAAATTTTTGTAACAAAATTCTTCTCTCCTATTCCATTTAGAAATCAAAATCAAGGTTTTGGTATGAATACATGAGTTTCATGTGCACATACAATAATTTTGTACAGTGTTTCTAGGGTTGATTTTTCAGTTGTCTTTTTCCTTGTCATTTATTACCATTTACAATTTAGAATGTACCAGTTTTTAGTTGTCCGATTGATAGTGAACTGTACATTGTACCTTGTACATTTTACATACATTTCAAAACTGATAAGCCGTGAGTTTAGATGCACTGAAATGAAAATGAATCTATTTGTGATTTGTAGGTTTAATTCACGCATTTGTGCTTAAATAGTACAGTACAATACTCCACACTCAATTACACATGTTAGTCAGTGCATGTGTACTCGAGTCTTGACTTGAGAAGGGTTATCCTCACCATATCTTTCCTGTACACTGTACACTGTACTCACATAATATTTATTAGTAATATTCATGTGTATAGCAATATTATAAAACCATAATGTACCAAGTCAAAACATTACGCAATTATATTTATAAAATATACAGTATACAAAGTACATTTTAAATTGACGCGGGATGTTACATTTAATGAAAATGCGTTTATATGTAGAATATAGATACTTTATAAGTTGACATACATACATATGTTATATTTTCAATGATGACTTTACGCACATGACTGTATGCCAGTTCCAAAACCCGCTACACTATTTGTATAAATACTCATTTACTCATAAAAACTAATTCAATACAAAACTTGGTTGACTCAAAACTTAAACAGATTCATCCTAAACCATTGAGAAGAAATACACACGATATTTTTCAAGTGGCAGGAACTTGACTCCTATATATATGTTTTTAATTATCTGTAAATTGTACACATGATGATGCACAGAAAAAAAAAGTTATATTATAGGCATTGGGAAGAGCATTTTTTATCATTTTATGTCTGAATGATGAAAGGTTGTGTTTTCCAAAGACTGAAGAGAAATGTTTTTTTCTGCAGATATGCTTTTCTTCAGTGAATCATATGATGTACTATGTACTATCTAAGATATAGTGAGGCAAATATGTACAGACTACAGAGTGCAGACGGTTCATTGTATTCATATTCAGATTCCACGAGCAAGTCATCATAATTGTAATCGTAATCATGTCGTATCGTAAAGTACTCATTTAGTGTTAGTGCATTTGCACTAAAAACTAAAACTAAAGCACTGACGAGTCACAGTTTAAGTTCATGCGTATTTTGTATTTTGTCTACGTGTAAAAAAATGCACCTAAAAAATATTTTTGTGCAAACACACACACATACAAAGTGCAAAGTTTATATAATATGTTTAGTAGTGTCAAATTTAGCAAGCGTTCTTTTCGTCATGGGCAAATCCAGAGACTGAAGCAAGTACATACTAAATACTAAATAGTACAGAGTACATAGTACATGCTGTTTTGTTTTCCATCGACAGAGTATTGAATACACATGCACTTGATTATAATTATTAGACGGATATTGTTATAAAATATTACGTGGCATCAAAGCACAAAGCACTGTGTACTGTGTACTATGTCATGTTATATGAATGTGTTATGGACATGGTGTGGTGTTAGTCATTGACATAGACGTCCTTCGATCACGAAGGAAATTACACATCTAATACCAAACGTACATATTACATATTATGCACATGAATTCTGTACAGTATAGTTGACTGAACGAGGAACTGCCGAGAGTTGCAAACTGAAAACATGTGAATTGGATAAACAAACCACATTTTTGATTGGAGCATTTCATTTCAAAACTTTTTTCAAATAATCTCACTTCACAGTTTTGTCATCATCTGCACTTGCTTTAGTCGAGTGCTGATAGGAGACAGTGGACAAAGTACATGAACATTTTTAAAGTTACTTGTGCCTAGTAGGATTCAGTACAACATTAAAATTGACAATAAAAATCAACATTTTGCTAGATTAGCTTAATTTTTTTTCCACGAATTAAAATTAAAATATAGAAAAATTAAAGTAAAAATACAAGAATGAGCTGACAACTGACAACACACAGAAAACGAAAATTCGTAGTTAAAACATTTGGAGAGAAGAAAATACCAGAGAAAAATACACACAACGGTTAAACTTCTTTGTGTCACAGCAGAGATCTTTTAAATCCAAGATTTTGTGTTATTCAAATCATTTAAAAATTTTAAAATGTTGGTTCAAGCAGATACAGTTGAATTTGACAAGGAA
Organism: Sminthurinus signatus; assembly: GCA_019776565.1. Lineage (NCBI taxonomy): Eukaryota > Metazoa > Arthropoda > Collembola > Symphypleona > Katiannidae > Sminthurinus > Sminthurinus signatus. The sequence continues at coordinate 5,765 of JABASP010001387.1, read as the reverse complement.
GAAAAGTTTATACCTCAAGTTCCTATAACACAAGGGAAGATGACTATAGAAGAGTTCCGGTACAATTCGAAGGTGAGCGAGAAGTGTCAAACATTTAATTGTGTACTTATTTACTTACTGTTTACTATTTACTGCAACTTGCATGTGCATTTACAAAAAGTTGACTATTGATTATTGATTGTACACTGTACATTGTACTATTTAATGACATTTTTCAACTTTTTGCTTACAAATATGTACATTTTATGCATTGAAATGTAACGTCTGTTTGATCGTTTACATTTTATAGAAGCTGAAAGCAGCCTTCATGAACCAGATCAGTTCAAGGCTGTCCGAGATGTTGGAGGAATGTGCATACACCTTTGAGAAATCAGTAGACTCGGATTCTTCCTCATCTAGTCAATCACTACTATCCAAAGAGTATAATATCGATGTCAAAGACAAAAGGTAAGAGGAAAATCTATGATAAATATATGTAGGCTTCCTTTTTACAAATGCTTTTAAAGTAAATTACAGTGGCAAAGACTAGAACTAATGAAAGAAAAAAATGCCTGATTTTTTCAATGTACTCAAATTTCATTGTTAATTTTTTTCTAGGAGATCAAGTAAAATTGGTAAATTACCAGAGAAAGAATTTAAAATTCGAGACTCGCCATTAACAGAACTTTTGGAAATTTGTCATTTCCGTACTATTTATCACATCTTCATTGCGGCCCTGATACTCCTTCTACTTCACACCATGCTTTATGATGTTACCGAGAAAGGAACGTAAGTAAAAATAAACTTTCATTCTAATAACGTCTATTTTATTTCTAGGCAAAATTACACAAAATATTATACACACACTTCACTCTCGAGCTTTTATAAAGAGGAAAATCAGGAAATTTAGTTTTTATTTGTGATGAAATCCAAATAGTGCGAATAGTGACAGTCACAAAGGTAATAAAGTATAGAGCAAAATTATCATTGATGCTTTTGTGGGCTGTGGGATGAAATGTAAGAAAATAACAATATCAAAAGCTATACAGAAGGGAATGCTTTTAAAAAGTGAGTATCGAGTGTATTTTCTCTTTCCCCTCGTTTCTCGTTGTAGAACACTTGACTCGTGCATGAGATTCGTCAATGGAGATTGCAAGTTTTTCCTTTTCTATACTAATATTTTATGGTGGTATAAGTATGAAAATGACACGTTGACACTGAATTGTTACCATTACATTGTATATATGATCTGTGCACTTATCCACAGAGCAGAAAAAAATATGTTGACTTCCCCATTCCACATTTCCTCTTTTTTTGATACTTTTCCCTCAATTTCCTTCCCCTCGGTGAAAATGAAACTCTTTTAAGTGGAAAAGCCTCACTGTGTAATGTGTACTAGGCAAAGATAGATAGGGAAATGGAAAAACAGACGAGTCTCAACTCGTCGAAATCAGATGACATTTAAAATTTATGACTGGTTGAAAGGGTAAACAGTAAACAGGGAAATGGAAAAGGGAAGATTTCTAAGCACAAAACACACAACAGTACAAAAAATCTTGAACCAAAACTGCATGTTGGGAGAAAATTCGAATTCGTCTATATATTCAATAGTTGATAATAGCCTTTCTCTGTCCTTCCTACTGTATTATTTAATACAAGTGAAGCTTAAACAGCCATTCCCAAAATGAAAAAGAAAGTTGACTCACGTGTCGAAAACTAAAAACAGACAAATAGATAGATTCATTCAATATTAAATACTTTTAATGGAAGACATGAACTTAATTACAACATGCTTCGATGTGTTTGCAGCGTTGATCTGGGTTTGGAAAATTTACTATGGGCTTTTGGCGATCTTCAAAGGACGCTGACTCTCAACTTTTTCCTACATTTCATCTCCATATTTGTTCTGTATCCAAGTTTCTACTTTTGGACTAATTCGAGACTACGGTATAGCAAAGGTAAGCTTAAATCATTTTGAAACCTTTAAATTGATTGGTAAATTATCAGTTTTTATTCTAAAACGTATGAATCAGCTTAAGTATTCGGCAGTTTAAATTAAACTTTACTTGACTTTTTTTCCTAATTTTGACTTTTTTCGTGATATAGAAGGTCAAGTAACCTACGACAAAATTGCGGGTGTACTTTTTGGCCTATTCATGCTTGCATTCACAATAATTCCGGGTCGAACTCTATGGAATACTCCACTACCTTGGGTCTCGGGCATGATCACTGGAATGGAACAGGTATAGATTAAAGTTTTTATGTATAAATATACAAAACCTCTAGCCTTTATTTTGCCCAACAACAAAATTTTAAGTGTACAAATGTGTACAAGTTTTAGTCATTATATTTTGAAAATTATCAGGGTTCTCGTAATCAAAATTCCCATAAGCTTCGTCATTCAGGAAATCCTAAACTCGATTTTAGCCAGTTTTTTAATCTTTAACTAGAGTTTTTGTTGTACAATGTGCACTTTGAATATATTGTGTTTTGTATTTGTGAGGGTGTGTATTTAATATCTACTTTCTACACCCAACGTGGTACCTCATACATTATAGATACACAAACACATAAAACCCCGGTGAGAAGTAAAAGAGGCAATTTAGGAAATTTAAGTGTTATTTATTACAGAGGAGCGAGCTATAACTTTTCTAGAGTTTTTACACGTATAAATCTCCCATTGTACAAAGATTCGACGTCTAAGATGTTCCGTTGGTGTAGTATGCTACATTGCTACATGTAAGATATAATGCATCCTGTATATGTGTACATATATCACTGGATGTTTTTTTTGGTGAGTTGGGGACACTATAAAAAATCTGCAAGCTTTGCAAGGAAAATCTAGAATTCGCAATTCGCATTGCAGTCTCTCTGTTGGGGTTTTTTTTCTTTGTGTCCAATGTACAACATACAAAGTAAGTATCATGGCCTTTTAGGGAATTCGACTAGAATTGAAAATGAAGGGAAATCAGGAGTGAAAACTCGTATTTCTGTTTCTTTAAAATATATTGGCAATCCACCTTCAAGTTTTGACCATCCTCTATTTAAACAGTTTCGAGTTTGTGGAGACACAGAGTAGAAAAACTGCAGTTTAAGTTTTTTTTATAGGAATCACAGCAATTTCTCTTACCAAATGGAGACAGCAATGAAACTAAATTGTAAATTGTGCAGTGTGCATTGGTATCGAGTTGCGTATTGCGTGTAGTCAGCAGTCAGCAATAATCAATACAGCATAAAACACATCTTTTCAGGCAAAAGTTTGTAATTTTGTAGGTGAAATAGAAAAACAATATTGTTTTATTTCCTGTACACAATTCAAGAAACAAAGTATGAATGAGAAAGGAATTTTTCATATTTGTCTAAAAGTAATATATTATGATTTTTGTTTTACACAGGCTCGTCTTCTTATGAAAATGTATGCTTTTGTGCGTTCCAATGTTCCGAGAGCTTTAAACTTTCAAGAAAAGTCTGAAAAGACAGAGGATGAAGGATTTTTACAGTTGATCCATGAAAAATTTCTCAACAATGCTGGAAATTCATTGGGAAAAATTAAGGAAGAAAACAGCCGTGATATTAATCAAAATAATGATGAAAATCTAACACAAAGAAGAAATCAATTAAAAAGATCTGCATCTGAGTACACTGGGCTTTATGGACTTGGAAGTAAAAAAATTCAGAGTTCTGATGATGATGATGAAAAAGAAGTCAAAAAAGTAGTTCAAAGTCAACGGCCCGAGAAAAAGTTGGTACGGAAAGATTCTTGGATTTCATGGGATATTGAAAGTTATCCATGTCCCGACTTTACCAAATACTTGTATTTCCTCTTCGCACCCACACTTATCTACAAAGATGAATATCCAAAGTAAGCATACAAATTACAACAAAATACGATGTACTTGATCCAAAAAATGATTCTAGTGCCTAACTTTCTTTTCTAACTTGTTTTTCAATTTTACAGAACCAAAGTAATTCGATGGAGTTACGTTGGATGGAATCTAGCTCAATGTGTAGGATGTTTATTCTATACTAATTTCTTACTTAGTCGATTTTGTGGTCCACATTTTGCTTCATTTGGGCTTGAAGGTAAATTTTTAAATCTTATAATAATTACTATTATTACTTTTTCAATCCCATCATAATCACTGTATAATTTTTATTGTGAAACTTTTTTTTAATTTCGTTAAATTTATTAAGGTCACCAAATGAATGGAATGCAATTACTTGCATCAGTTTTCTCTCTCATGATTCCCGGTACTTTCATGCTCGTTTTTGGATTTTTCTGCATACTTCATGCATGGTAAGAATATTTTTTCTCCTTAGTTTTACAACCATTCCACTACAATTTTAAAATGATAGTTTATACTTATAGCAAAAAAAATAATTATTGTAAATGTTTTATTTTAACAGGCAAAATGCATTCGCGGAAATGTTATACTTTGGAGACAGACTTTTTTATAAAGTGAGTTGCTTTCTCTCTCCATTCTCCATTTTCTTGATTTTCTTTGATTCTACTCACACTTTCTCTTCCGCGTTACTGAGACCCCCTATGAATTTTTATGAAAACTAATTTGTAAACGTTTTTTGTTGTTTCCAATGAAAATAGCCTTGGTGGCTCTCATCCAACTTTGGGATTTACTACAAAACCTGGAACTGTCTGGTTCATGACTGGCTCTACACCTATGTCTTCAAAGATGCTTGGGAGTCTGGACTTGGAAAGAAATATAAAGCACTGCCGACTTGTCTAGTTTTCTTAATTTCTGCCCTCTTTCACGAATACATTCTCTGCATGTCCTTCAATTTCTTTTTCCCCGCCTGTCTCATCCTCTTTGGCGGCTTTGGTTTCGTTTTTACCTTCATCGGAAACCGAAAGAAAAACTCAACAGTTGGAAATGTATTAATGTGGATGGCTTTAATTAGTGGGACTGGGGTTCTATTGGCTGCATACACAATGGAGTCATATGCTCGTGCTAATTGCCCAGCAACAACTTCCAACGTATGTGTCAAACATTTATCTGTATTTAATACATTCAAATACCTAGTGAATTTACATTTCTCTTGTATAATAATTTTTAAATTCTCCTTTTGTTTGTTTTTTTAGAACCCAATTTATGATTTTTTCGTTCCTCGGACTATTTCCTGCAGTGCGATCAACTTTAATAGTTGGTCATAAATACATAAAGTAACTCTTGAGTATTAATTATTAATTTTTTTCACGAAACGTATCGCTCCTTAATATTTATTCTCAAAAAATATCAAAGTACTACTTTTCTATCCTAAGAATCATTTTTAAGGAAAACAAAGGCTGAATAAGTTTATAATAAATAAAAATAATATTGTGTAAATAGTAAAAATATTATACACATATTTGTATTTAGTTTTTAGTTATTTATATGAAACTTTTTGAATAAAACAACTTTTTTTTAAAAAACAAATCAATCTTTCATTTTATTGTCCACATTTTGTACATTTTGGCTGTTTGCACAGGTAAACCAAAAATTTCAATGGGAATCAGCTTTTGTATTCTATTTTCTATTACAAAGAACATAAAACGTAGAAAGTATTTTCATTTTGAAAAACCGCCTGTGACATTACCTCAACACTCAAAACACTGTAGCAAGTAAATGTCAACTACGAGATTTCATTTTCTCCCTTCATCGTCAACGTCATAATTGACAATATAATAATAATAAACACGGGTACGGGAGTACCTAAAGAGGGAGCGAGCCAGAATACACGACGGATTATAATATTGTATTGACGCACTGATACACAGGCTTCAAAATATT
>JABASP010001386.1:0-30169 GCA_019776565.1 Sminthurinus signatus | reverse complement strand
TTACTGAGGGCCTTTTGCACCACATCAACTTTTTATGTGTGCTTTTCTGTGGACCGTCAGGATTTGTTGATTTCTAGATTTTGGCTTGCCATCCTCCCTCTATGTTATATGTACTCTATGATTTTACATTAATTCCACTCTTCATATTCCGTTCCGCTCCACTCAAGACTCAAGATTCAAAAAGACTAGAGACTCGAGAACTCTCGCAAAAAGCTTTGTATAATGAACCCTCAGTTTTCTTTGTCCTTTTCCTTCCTTTCTTTTTTATTGGAACATTTATTCAGAATTTCTTTCATTAGATATACTAGATACTGAGAACTCGTTTCTCGCTACTGTTGCTGTTGCTGTTACTGTTCCTGGGTATTGAGTATTGAGTATTGGGTACAGTACACTTTTTAGTTCAGTTCAGTTAGTAAACAAAAGACAAAAGAGAATACCTGTATGAGGTATGTTGAATGTACATTAATGTACATTGCGCATTGTACTTTGGGTTTTAAGTATCTAACAAACACCAAAGTACGGATTTATGAGTAGTAGCTACTACTAGAATTTAAGCGCATGTCTCATGTCCATTCTTTATCCTGTATACTCTGAACATTTCACCAGGAAAACTGGTTAAGGTTACTTTATTGAAGAAGAAGGAAGTTACCGGGAGAAAGTCAAAGGCAAAGACCCGTAGCATAGTCCACTGTATTTTCTCTTTTCTCCACATGTACATATTTATATAGTGGCTGGGAACTGGAACTGGAACTAGAAACTAGAGCTGGAGCTGGAATGAATCAGAATGTATAGAAATATGTATGTCAAATGTCGAACGTGGTACATTTATAGTTTATAGTTTTATAGTTTATAGCCTGTTTTCCTCCAATGTACAAGTGCAAAGTACAAAGTATAAAGTATGAGGTATGAGGTAATAGCATGACATACACGTGTGAATTCACATACATAAGAGGTAAGTAATAATATGTGTCATGAAGCATATTAGGTGGTAGGAAAGTATGCACATACTGTAGACTATAGACGCTGGATACTGGATATAGCGAGTGAACAGTGCAGAGCCGAGCAGAGCAGAGTGTACAGTTTAGAGTGAACTTAGGAGGAGAGGGGCCAACTAGGTTACTCTTTGATATAGATATAGTGGATAAAAAGTGTAGAGTGTAGAATGTAGAATGTAGAATGCAGCGTGAAAAGACGTATAAATGTACATTATGCATAACAAATAAAATATCAAAGTATCAAGCGAAAGAGAGAGAGAAGTAAATGTATGTACATGCACATAGTAAACAGGATATATATCCAGGGATTCCAAATTCCAAATACCAAATGATTCAAGTAGTGAGAAGAAGTGAGTATAGATAGTAGATAGTATAGATGGTAGATATGTATGCGATACATTGTATCGACCAGTTTTAGCAAAGCAAGAGGATAGATTCTATTTTCATCGGAGGGGTATAGGACCATGTACCATGTGTCTGCGTATATCCACATGATATGTATGCGTGAACAACCGCACACTATAACTACATGTGGCTATACTGTGTGAGTTAGACGGGTATATGTTCCTGCAGACTTCGGGGTTTTTCGGGAGACAGGGAGTTTTTGCGGAATCGGGGGAGCGAACAAAAGAGAGAGAGAGAGAGAGAGATGAGGTCCCATGTTCCAATGTTCTATTACACACACACAGTCCTTACTCTACCTCTCTCATCTCTTGCAAACTTGTTTTTTTTTCTGGTACTATCCACTATCTACTATCTACTACTGTACAGCTTCTTACTTGTCCTACTGCTATAATCTATAATATATAATACTGCTGTTTCTCCACTCTGTATTGTACTTGCTAACTCACTTACTTACTTACTTACTTGGGTATTCTCATAATATCATATTATTCTTTCTTTCTTTCCTCTTTCTTTCTTCATTTAACTGAGTACTTACTCAGTACTCTGTACTCTATACACCGTACTTACTACTTACATTGTACATTGTACATTGTATACTTACTACTTACGATTAGTGGTTAGTGTTTAGTGTTTTACAACTCAGTTACTTGACAATTGACAATCCATCCAGTCAATCACGTTTTTTTTGTTCTCTCTCTCTTCTGACTTTTCCTGTGCTGTGACTTGATTCGAATTGAGAATTGAGGAATTGAATTGGAATTGAATTGACGTACTCTTATTACTTAACTCTTCTTTTTCTTCCTCTGGTTCTTCTGTAGTCTGTAGTGTTTAGAGTGTTTAGTGTTAATGTGATGACATGAAACTGGAAACTCGTCCATTGAATTTGGATCTGGATCTTTATAAAAATAATTATTATAATAATAAATTAAAAATACGTAAATTCACACTAGTAAAAGTTATCTAATTTGTATAATAATTTAGAAACAAATAATAAAACACATACACTCATATCTGAAATCCGAAATCTCATAATTATACATTACACTGAAGAGCAATGAGTATGGAAATTTATTACATTAGTATTAGTTGCCAATTACTTCCTCGCAGTACAGTTTCGGAAATTTAGAAATAAAAGTAAAGTCAAAAGTGATATCAACTTCAATCTTCAATGTCAACTTTAACTTTAAAACCTCGCATCTCTGGTCTCTAGTTTATTCAGGCTTGAGTGAAAAAGAGCTAAATAAAATTCACCACACACAGACACATTACACAGTGTGCAGACTGAAGATTCAAGATTGTGAATTGTGGATTGTGGATGTGAATAGTGAATAGTGAATACTGAATGGGGAAAAGGTAGAAGATATTTAGATAAAAAGATATAGTGTTGTGTGTGACCTATGTTTATTTATGTTCAAGTGCAAACCAAAACAAAACAAGAGACAAGACACAAGACAAAAACATATTCGTTGAATTACTTGTAAAAATATACCAAAGATAAAGATCCATGATACTTTATAATTTATAATACTACCTATATGAGCTCACCATGAAAATTAAAATACACTAGTTCACCAATGTCGAATGTCCTTCAGCTTTTCAAATCTATTTTTGTTCTACATTTTTAAACTCTCGTCTCATTTCAGTTCAAAAAGTTAATAATAATAATAATATTCATGTGGATCAACTATTCAATTTTCTTTAAATGGTAGGTATATATTTATTTATTTGTTTCTCTCAATTTAAAAAATTTTAAAAATATTATACAAAGTTTTGTAAAATCTAAAATACGGTAAAAATCTGCAAGCAAAATATTATATATCTAAATAGGTACCTTTTTCATGACGTACGGAAATTCATATTATTAAACATTTATTCATATTTACAAATGTGTCTACTGGAGTATTTACTAAAAAAATAAGTAAACAACATTAGCAAAAATTATTTTACTATTAGGCACATATTGAAAAGAGATGTAGCATCAATAATAATAATAATAATAGCAGTAGTATTAATTTTAAATCTGAATAGAACATGAATGCGTAAACTTTGTTAGTTTGTTCTCATGTGTAAATAAAAAGAGTAAAAAAAGGTGCAAGTGAAATGTGAATAATGACTTCTGGCTATACTGGCACAATATAAAATATAAATAAAGCTGTGTGTATAGATCTACATATCAATACCATTTTTAGCATTGGCGTCAGTCAACTTTTAAAGATAGTTATATTATGATATATGATTATTATTATCTTTTTAGAGTATACATTTCCTACTCGTATAAAATTTAAATATTTAGTAATGTTCAGAGTATACTTTTTATTATACTAGTGATTAGTATTCAGTATTCACATGAGATGAACGAGAGGAAAATGAGTAATCTTATTATACAACAAAACTTCATAGGTATATTAAGATACTCTTAAACTTGCAAGTATATTTTGCTAATGATGGTGATAATATATAGTATTTTTATTTTCTTCATTCTGCCATATTCTTATACGTAATAAGAATATACAATACATATACTACACACACCGTAGAAAAGTAATAATTATTATTTTAGTATTATTACAAATTGTTATGCATCTTTGTACATCTTTATCATCAAGGTTACTTCTGTTATTGCTCTGTAATATTACATATTACATGTTCAGTGTCTCTAATCTCGAAATACTCAGAGCTCAGAGCGGAAATAGAATCAAAGTATTTAAGCAGTGAGTCATATTCCCGTCCCAAGATCAAATACCTTGTATCAATATCATCAATATGGATTTTACTAAAATTGTTATCACCAATAATTACTAATTTATTGTTTCTGGGCTTTTATATTTTCTTTTTATGGAAACTTATTTTAAAGTTATCTATACAGATTTAGAATTTTAATAGCTTTTCAAAGAACATCTGACCTTGATGAACTTTTCAAATCTAAACATCTAAATCACCAATCACTGATCATGTTAAAGTTAGCCGTTAATGAATCTTCATGTATTATTGGCTTCTGTGGGTTTCCACACAGCACTGGCCAAAAAATATTCCATGTTGTCATCATCAGTGATATAAGATATAAGATAAAATAATAATGAGAATGAAATTCTTTTTCTAGTCAAGCGTGTATCATTTCCGTCCATCCGCTTGCTTGGACACATTGTTCAAATTCTCATATAATATTACACCGTGTTGTCAAAGTGTGGTGGTCTGTGTCATACAGGAGTATGTCTTGTCTTATCTTTCTTTCTTTCAAGTAGAAAATAGAAAATGTCTGTGTGACAAAAATTTCTAATTTCCTTCAGGGAGAATATCTATATATCTGTAGTACAGTGTACAGTGCTAATAAAACTGATAAATCTTCCACGAAGAAAAAAGAACCTTGTACTTTCATATATGTACATAATACATAATACATTATATAGGTGTAGAAACTAGAAAAGCTCTGTGTGAGAAAGACACGGAAAATCTAGAACTACTGATGGAATTCGGTTGAGGATCGAGGCACTACTACTTTTACACATTTATTTGCTACTTTATACTTTATGCTTCTTCCAGTTTCCAACTTTTGGTTTTTTGGTAGGTATCATGTACAATAAAATAATATGTAGAATGTAGACTGTGGACCCTCAGGTTATGTGTTATATTTCACTGCAGAAAGTCGTTCACTAGCTTTCTCTCTCTCTAGATTCTAGATACAAGTAGAATAGATTTTATATTGTAGATATATATTAGATAGAAACATAGATGTGTATTTATATTACACATTATTTTCTATTTCCATGTTATTAGCATCTTTAGTTTTTCATGTATCGTCATTTTCTTGTTTTGGTTCTTCTATTATTAGATTGGGATCGGAAAATAAAAGGTTTATATAAAAGATATCATGTGTGTATCAAAATGGTAGCACATGTTCATAATAATAGTATTATATATTTTTATGAAATCTCTGTTTCTCTTTTCTCTTTCTCATTCTCTTTATATTGGGTATGGATTCTGAATCCTGAGAATATGTAAAAGGGAAAAGTAAAAGCTATCGTTTATCGTTTTTAGACTTTAGACTTTATACAATTCACAATTTGATAGCTCTCGGATTTCGGTTTCTTTTCCCTAGAAAAAATGTATCAATATACAATATGCTCAAAATACTCAATACTCGATACATGTTATGAATTGTGAATAAGCGGTATTCGATATTGCAAAAGCGTCTGATATAATATCTGTACACTGTTTTTTTTGTTTTAGTTTGACTTTTGACTTTTGGATCATGTATCATATTTAATGTTATTAAAAATGCATTTTCTATTTGATTTTTCATGTTCAAGTTTCAAGTCAGAGAGAGACCAAAGACAATTTAAATACACACACATGTGAATTTTTTATGATACAATTTCAATAGACAATAGACGATATATATAGAAAATAGAAACCACATAGAATGTAATAAAATGTAGAGGGTACATATGGAAAATGCTACTACTGCATTCATTTCATTCTCATGCAGAAATAATATAACTTTTGGCCTTCTCGTCAGATATTTAATTTGAAAAATGAAATATGATGAAATTCATAAATTGTTCTTGGACTATGGCATGTTAAATATATTAAATGTTATGTCTTCTTCATTTCTTCCTCGTTCCTCAACAGTATATGTACACAGTAATACATGTTATTTTTTATATTGGATCTGTTTTAATTTATAGTTAAAAATATTAGGATGAATAATATATTATTCCATTACATATTGCATATTACAAAGTCTATAATATAGTCAAGTTCATAGATCAAAGAATAGTTAGAACTTGTCTCTCTGTAATATTGCACATTTTCAAGTATGCGGTGTGAGGTACGCAGTGTAAAAATGTATGGTAATAATAATAAAATTTCATGACACATGTAACTCCAAGTTTTATACATTATAAATTATATTCGCAAGTTGTACAGTATGGGATCATACATCGTACAGTCATACAGTGTGCAGTGCAGTGTGTGTTTACAATAATAATGTTTGATGCAGCTGTTTTTTCAAGAATTGTTTATAGTTTACATACTACACATATTATTATGTACCTTCGATCTATAATCTGTAATGATCAAGCTATGAAATATGTAATATGTAATACATTATATTATACATACCATGATACATGGTACATGAAATCACTCCCAGTGTAGAGTGTAGAGTGTAGAACTAATGTGCTCTTGAGTACAAACAAAACCAAGAAATTAGAGTGAACTCCTGCACACGAGCTTCAAACAAACTATAATATTTATCAATTTTCTTATAAACTATAAATTGTTAACGTGCCCATTTTTTGCACGATAGTCGGTGCAAAGTTGATGATTATACTCTTTACATTATGAAATTACAGCAATGTTTGGTGTGGGGCTGTTTGAAGTTGAACTATGAAAAATAAAGAAAAAACTGGTGGATAATATTTACCTAATAGACTCCAGACTCATGTAATGAAATATGAAATATGTATTGGCTATTCTCATGTATTTCTTTGTGCTCAAAAAATTGTCAAACCATGATTTTTAAGCTGTGGGGAATTTATTTTTAGTTGTGACTTTTTAACTAAAATATTTACTGTATAAGAGAAAGAGTGTACATTGTACATTGTACAAGATACGTGAAAAATAGATAGAAAAAAATTTGTAATATTTTGTCAAATGAAGAAAAGGAGCTACTAAAAAATGATCTTATGCCCTAAATATGCAAAACAAAATGATATGACCATCTTTTTAGATCCATTTATTATTGCAAACTCATCAAAGCTCTTGCAAATCAATGACCAAGGTCATGATGAGTACACAATTTTAAAATGTGTGACCACAGTCGAGTCCATTTCAAATTTAACTTACATAGTGTTTGATTCTTCCGTTTATAGCGCATACTTATTTATTACTTATTGCAACTGCTGAAATAGATAATATTCATTTCATTCACAAAAGTTTACACACAGTGTACAAAGAATATTTGAGTTTCGTACTGTGTACAATATTTAAGTATTTGTAGATGTAAATTTTCCAATGTTTGTGTCTAGAGTCTTGAGTTTTTTAGTTCTAGAATTTCTTCCTCCTCTCTACATCAACACTTTCCTTTTTTTTCTAAATTCTAAATAAACACAGCATGGATCTTTTTTCCTTCTCTGCAGATTTTTTTTGCTGTGGTTTTCAAAGTTTTTGCATGGATGAGAAATCCTAACTTAAGAAGAACTTTGTTGACCTCAACTCGAATTGAAATCGAAATCGATTTCCCGTACTCTTTTCGTATTCTTAATTCATAGTATATAAGATACATGCTTTTGTTTTATAATATTACGACTTATGACTTATGATCGTAAACGTGTTTAATTCCTGAGCATTTACCCATGTATTTTCTTTTTTCTTTTTTTCCCCTCATGCCTTATGTGAGAAGGTGCCAAAAAAGTTGCGCTACTCTGCAATCCCCAAATACTAGTACATGGTGTTTTTTCGCTAGTCTGAACTTTGAAAATTTAATTTAATCTCCTCCCAAAACTTTTTCTGGATCTTGTATATTGTATTTTGTGCCTAGGTACTTATCGTTGTACTTTGTATTTGATACTGCCTGTAAAGTTTTACTTTTCTATTTTCTACCCTTTTTTGTGCGACATCTTTAACTTGATATCAACTTAACTCAACTTGAAACTTGAACTGATTCGATTCAGCTCAAAATTAATCGTTTTCATTTATCACATGTCAATTTGAAAGAGATTTCTCCAATCTCGGATCTCCAGTCTTCAGTCTTCAGAAAGAGCATTTAATACCAATTATCGATTATCGATTCTTTATTCCTTAAATTTGACCTAATTTTAATAAAAGGGAGTTGAAGCAGTGGCCGTGAAAATTACAAAAACTTTCACCCCTATAACCTATAAAATTTTATGCTGATTACTTATTATTATTATACTTTTAATTTCCTCATCAGTTTAAGTGAATGCTAATCACCAATCACTAATTAGTAATTAGGTGAAAAAATGTTAAGCCGGTTCTCATTATCCTCACATTAGCTAAATTAATATTAGCAATTTTGTTGCAAAAATGTGAGAAAATGGGGGGAACATTTCCTTTCTCCAGCCTCCCCTTCCTGCACACTTTAGTATTGAATATTTTGAGTATTGAGCAAAATGTGTTTAAAGGGGAAAGGGGAAAGGGGAAAATGAGATGAACAGCATTTTAAATATCGAATACATGGTAAAATATACAACTCTTGATTTTTGTGCTGGATTCTGGATAAAGGATAAAGTGAACAGCAAGTAGCACAGATTTATTTTGTACAAGTGACACAAAAGTACACACAGTTACATGTGTTTAATTCCAAATCGAGTTCCCCCGTAAAATGTAAAATGTAAACTGGAAATTGCAAAGTGTAATAGAGACGAGTGTCCGTAATAGAAATGTATATAATATTATATATAATGCGTCAATAATATTACATGCTGCGATGACGATGACGATGAGCTGAGAGCTAAGAAGATGATAGAAAGTAGAAAGTGGATTGTCACGAAATTTGAAGATCCATGGCATGGCATTTTATCTGGAAATGTCAGGAGCAGTCATAGTCCTGTAGAGGAAGAGAAAGGAACAAGGAGCATAAGAAGAATGTCGAATGTGGAATGCCGAAGGAAGGAAAGAGAGGATGAAAAAAGAGGAGGAGGTGATTGGATTGAGAATGGAGAGCATAACCAAAGCCAATGAAATCACACTCAAACATGGACATTTATATGTACATTGAACATGTATCTACAAACTACAAACTACAAGGTACAAAGTACAAGTAGAAAGCAGATGTACATTGACTTGAAAATTGAAAATGGACTACCACGGTCGTCTTTTTTCTTTTTTCTTTTTTCTTTTTCTTTTGTGTGTGTAGTGTGTAATAATGTACTTACACAAGACGCAAGACACAAGACAGTGTGAGTTAGAGCGACAGAATTGAGGACGTGGAACATGAAATGTACATCGTTGTACGGGCACACAAGAATATATTACACATATCCAGAATCCAGAGTATATAAAAAGTGTAAAGTATAAAGTATAATACATTTCATATTATGTATTATGTAGGAAAAGTACACATCATGTCATCTTGAAAGTTTCTAAAGAATCCAGAAAAGTAACATGGAATCCTCAATCCTGAATCCCATTTTCCTTAGAATTCCGCGTATCTTTGGTATGTCCAACGTCCCATGTACAATGTACAATGAATAGTGTACAATGTACAGTTTACAGCGTACTGTGACTGTGGCTGTGAAAAGTGTAAGACTTTTGAGTGAGGCTTTTCCTACATTCATGCTTCATGGAACGTCATGTGTCACAAAAGTCTAGATTCTGGATTCTCCAGTCCTCTAAAGTCCTCCAAGTCTAAAGTAGCAAATATAAAATAGACTACAAAGTACAAAGTACAAAGAGTTGCACAGCCTTGTGAAATAGACACTTGTGCACAGATCACAGGCACAAAATACAAGATACTGGATACGTGTGTGCGGGTACTTTATCTTAAACAAAAACTCAACACAGGAGAACAGACAATAGACAATAGACAATAGACAACCAAGTCAACATTATCCAAAGTGCAACAGTTCGTCTTGAGTGTTGAGTGTTGAAGCTTGCGCAAGAATTTTTTCCTGTATTGCAAATGTATCTTTAAAATGTACGATTCCCATTTCACACACCTTTTGTACCAACTATACAATCTTTGTACAATGTACAAAGTACAAAGTACAATCAACCCATTTTGTATTTTGTATCAATCCAGAACCAAAAGGAAAGCACACACTACACACTACACATGTATTTGTTATTTGTTTTGGGCACAGAAATTTCACCAGAAAGAAAACAACTCTCTCTTCTCTCTTCATCTACAGATATTTCCTTCAAGTTGAGCATTCATCAATCATCTGAAGCAAAATGCTCAATCTTAAAATTGACATTAGACATTCCCGATTATTATTCTTCTTCTGCTGCTCTCTGTACTCTGTACTAAAATTGTGCCATACCTTTTTCTTTTGTCACTTGTGTATGTTGAGAGTTGAAGTTGGAATTATGATGCCAGCCTAGAAAAATGGAAAAAAGTGTGAACATTTGACAGCTCTATAGTATTTACAATTTACATATTATGTACTGTAAAATTATGTAATTTGTTTCGTCACGTTGAGTAAATAGTAAATACAGATACAAATACAGACACACAAAGATGAGCAATGAGTATTGAATACTGCATGTTGCATATTGCATGTACAATGTACAGGAGTGAATGAAAGGTCACGACAAAGTTTCCGGTCTGAATAATATGAAATGATGGACGTAGGAATTTTACACTGTACAAAGTGCAAATATCAAATATGCATGTGTGCAAATGCGAGTGGCGTGTACTGGATACTGGATATCGGATATTGAATAATCCTTTTGTAGTGGAAAATTGTGTGACTGCTGACTGGACGTAAAATAATAATAATAATAATTGCAAAGCATAACATGTACTTGAGCAAATAAACAGCGCCTGGTAAAGTTCAAGAAATGATTTTAGCATATCATGTATTATGTGTATTGTATTGTATTGTGTTTTGATAAGTAAGGAGTTGACATGGATTTCTAGTTTCTGGTTTCTAGGTTTGGGTTATTCACAATTCCCAATTTACAATTTACAGGATTGACGAGAACACAAAGTTGCGTCACGCCATTATTTTGTCATGAATAAGGTAACTGGTAACTGAAGAGAGAGAAAGAGAAGCAGATATCAGTGCAATGTACACATTACACATTACACATGCAGTATTCATTAATACACATGTACAATGTACAATGTACTCAATTTACTATTCACTCTTATCCGCATTATCTAGTTTCTAGTTGCATGCAAATTCAGGGTATTGCACGGAGATTTTGTGGGGGGCTATCTCACAAATTACTCCAACATGATGAGACTCATCAACATGAACATAATCTACAGTCTACAGTCTTGAGTTTTGAGTCATCCTTATGTACGTGATATTCCGTATTCCGTGCATAAATATGGGACACGTGTATATTCATTCACCATTCACTATTTGATTTTTTCCACTTTCCACTCCACGGAAAAAATACTGAAACTGGTTGAATGTCTTTGTCTTTTATTTTCATGTACAACGTACATACAGTTTATTGTTTCGAGTTGCAAATTCTGAATTCCCCGGATTCCCAATCCAAGTACAATATATACTCGTGCGTTGGTTTAGTTTGGTTTGGTTTAGTTTAGCCGAATCCGAATACTATTCCGAACCCCCGAATCCAAATCCAAATCGATAAAAATTGATTGACCACTTGTTCCGTTTCAAGCCAAACCAAACTAAAGCCAAAGCCAAAGTCAAGTCAAGCGAAGGAAAGTAGGTTAGATATCCTATAATTATTCCATGTGACACATAGTCCATCACCATCTGTTTAGTTTAATGACCAATGTTCCGCATTTATCCATTTTCCATATCATAATAATATGTGGCCCAAACATGTTCTGTACCTGGTGTAAAGTATAGAGTATAGAATATGCACAAAGCATAAATAATAAATGAATAATAAATAGCTGGGTTTTATTTTTCAAGTGTGGACAATAATAAAACATAGTACATACAGTAGACCGTGAAAATAATGTCCTGAAACGTGATTCAATGATAAACAATAAATATATGTTATATGTAAATGTTCGTCTCTTGTGGGCTCCACAGAGTTTCTGTGTATGTGGAATGTGTAGTAATTTTCATGATATTCGTATTGGTATTCATCAATCATATTTGGATTCCCAGAAATTCCCAGAAAGCACATTTAGAGGTAGTTATGTAATTATAATTATCCCGATGATGATGATAGTGGTGACGGTTACAGTGACGATGACGATGATTCAATTATACGTAACACACAACACACTATAATACGCAGTCACTTGACTATTGACTATGCCTTGTGGCTTCAAGAGTTTTTGGTGGAAAGAACTGGTGGGAATATTATATAATAGTTGTTCCAAAGATTATAATTGCATAGAGTGAAATGAAATGAAATGTGTATCTATAATAGAATTTTGTTGGTAGTATAATACAATAGAATTTGGCCATTGTACTAATTTGAATGAAAAACTGATTAAAAATTTAAATAAAAAAAAGTAAAAAAGAAAAATGAAAATTTTTACTTTTACTTTTGATTTTATAAAACTAAATTAAATAATTTTAATTTTAATGTTCTTGGTTTGTATTTGTATTTGCAGAGTAAGTGCAGGATTGAGGAGAATCCGATGAAGTAAGACTGAGATGGAGAGTAAGATTATGAGGTGTATTCTGGAAAGAAAAGAAGAACGAGGAACAGCAGCAGCAGTAGCAGCAGTAGAAGAAGCAGAAGAAGACGAAGGACAAAACGTCATAGTAGTCTGCCGACGCGGAAAACGTCGACTGTCCTCTCGTCAAAAACATCACCATCAACAAAAACAACCACAAGAAGAAGAAGAAGAGCACCCTTTCTACAACAAGAAAAGTACTAGATTGGAAAGTTATCCGACAAACTCATCGTCCTCTTCATCCTTATCCAAGTCTCAAGAGAGACAAGGACAAACTAAAGTTCCAACACTCCAACACGTTTTCCTCATCCCTGTCACCCCAAGAACAAGAACAAAAACAAGAACAACAAGAACAAGAAGAGAGAAAGTAATAAAAGTAAATAAAATAGAGAAAGGCGGGAAGGCTAGAGGATTGGAAAGCGGCCAAAAATTATTAAGGAGATCCAATACAAATTCTTCTTGTAATAATAATATAACTAATAATAATTTTACTACTTGCACAACTTATTCTCATTCTCCTTTTCACATACATCCATCATATCTTCATCAAACTCGGAAGCCGAAGCCGAATCCAAGTCCAAATCCAAAACTAAGTCTAAATCTAAATCTAAAGCAATCTCATCTCATCATTTTTCAAGCTCTCTACGCATCATCGTCCTAGTTGTCCATCTTTTGTAGTCTACTAAGTACATACTCATCCTTGTTTACTCGTTGTAACTCGTCGTTGGACGATGATTTTTAATTGTGTCTCTCTACTGATCTGGTACTTTTATTATTTCATTATATCAACAACTTTCCATCAATCATGAATTATGAATTACAATTATTATTGAATTATTTGTGAAGAATGCTTTTATTATTTTCATTGTTAGTGATGCTTTATAATTTGTAATTCATAATTAATATTATTATTGATTTTGTCCCAATTTTCACAGTGTGATCGCCATAAATGGTCAAGCAGAAGAATTCCATGCAGAACCACACATTCGCCAAATCCCTTGGATTCCCAATTCCAATTCCATTCAACATGATGACGACAACAGAGCTGCTAATGAAATCCCCATCATCAACAACTACGGACTGGACAGCAACAGCTTCTCAACTAGCGCTCCTCCAGAAAAACCAGTTATACCGCATCATCCGCCCGCCCACAAACTTCCCGTCGTCAGTCGTCCTTTTCAGGTACGTCAACTGTCAACTGTGAAATCCAAAATCATCAAAATCTACTTTTCTTCATAACTAGTTTAAACACAAAATCCAGATTCTCAATCCTCAATTCTCATTTACAATTATTTATAATGTCTCTCATCACTCACAACTCACAAGTTACAACTCACGACTCACGAGTCAGGAGGAAAAGACAAAAGACAGAGTAGACAATTGAAATCCAATTACCTTAATTTATTCTCTTTTTTCCTTCCCATTCTGAGAAATTCACATGACATGTTCACTGTACACGATGCATATTTAGTATTTAGTGGACTCATTGCTGATGGAGTATCAGCACGCCAGGAAAAGTTTTACTTTATGTATCTTGTATGTTGTATGTAGCACGTCTAGTATCTATTATATTACAGTATTGTAAGTTGTAAGTGCTACATGGAATATTCTTTTTGTCTTTTCCTCCCCAAATTTTGTCACTTGTGTATTTTGGTATTTTCCCTTTGTCTTTTTATTTGTCGTTGTCATTGTCATTGTCCACTATCCACTGCCCAGTGTCCAGTGTCCAGTGGATAGCTTTTAGGAAATTGTGTGTGTATATTTGAATCTACGTCGTAGGAAATACTCTACTTTTACTAGTTTCTAGTTGTCTTTGTCTTTTTTTCTCTTGTAGTGAAGTAAAAATTGGATATTTAACCTATTGAGTCCACTAGCTTCTAGTTTCTAGTTTTAGTATAAAGTATGTACAATCTAGTGCTTGCTCACTTACATATTTATGTACCGTGAGAGAGAATGGAGAGAAAGGGAAAGACAAAGACAAAGAGAAAGTATCCACCAGGATTTCACATTCAAACCTCTTTGATGCCCACTCTTTTGCCTTCCTTTTTGCAAAAAGTACAAAGTACAGAAAATACAGAAAGTAGGAAAACTGTCAGGGTGGATTACTCTGTTGACGCGTTACAAATTACAATGATTAAAATATTCATGCACCTTTTTTCTTTTCTCTTTTAACTTGGACTAAAGAGTCCATAGCGCCCACTGTTCTTACCCAATTTACCCTTTTATCATTTGTATCACATATCACACATCACACATGTAAAGTGTACAGTGTAAAATGGACAATGGACATTCAATTCCGCCCAGAGTGTAGAGCCCTGAAGGATACTTGTGCAGATCTGGATTATCGTTTTACAGAGACTACTGTATGCATAATGCATAAGAGAGTTCGTTAAAGTATTATCTATCTATATTATATGCAAATAAAAAGAGGAATAAAAAGGATAAAGTTGGAATTTACAACACATGGAAATTGTAGATTTATGTTTGATTTTGACTCGTTGGTCATAATATTTCCCGTGCTTCTGCCTTGTAGCTTTTCCGTTCTCTATTCTCCAGTTTCTAGTCTCTAAATTCTAGTTTCTAGTCTGCAGCTGGACAGGAGGTGATGAATAATTTATTACTTTTTAGTACTATTCCTTGGACGTTGGACGTCTGCTGCTGGACATTAGATATGATACACAAGACTGTAATACTACCACTAAAATCTACAAACTTTAATACACATATGAAAGTCATTGATTTTCAAAACGGAATTGTCCAATCAATAAAACCAAATCAATGAGGCCCTATTTTAAAAGCTGAAGCATGTACAATGTACAATACACAGTATTTTATTTCTATTCCCATTTGCTGTGTACTTGTATATTCTAGGATATACTGATATTTATGTGTGGATGAGTGGAGTCATGTATCATATACAATTGAAAAATGTAAAGCCCAGGCATACTTCAGACGAGAGACGAGAATTATGAACTATGTACAATGTACAATATACAATGTGCAAATACCTTTGTACATGTTGTACATACGATTTATTTATGATGCCCTCTTTTTCTAGCCGTAAGTTGTAAGTTGTAATAGACAAAAAATAGTTCACTTATCCATTTTACATGTACATGTATGAGTATGATTTGAGTATATCAGTGACATTTGATATATGTTATGTATGATATATGAAATATGCCGCATCTACAGTCGTCTACAGTTTACAATCCACACGAACAACTGACAACTCGCCAAACTGCCAAAATAAACTAAAGTAAAAGTATGTAAGATACAAGTAGAATGAACAATATGTAGTGTAGAGCAGTGAGCAGTGACGTCCATCAAAATTTCAGTACTCACTATTTACAATCCTCGTAGAATATTTAATGATTGCTTTACTAGTCGCTAGTCGCTAGACTCTAGTAACCAGTAACTAGTACATAAATGACATACAAATAGTAATTCGAGCTTGAACTGGATTCTCAAATTCTCAACTCTAGACTCTAGACTCAAGTTACTCAATAATAAAATGTGTTATACTGGTTTTTGATGGACGAGTTCCGAGTTTCAAGTATCCAGTATCCAGTACAGAAAGTGAGTGAGTGCTCAGTATTCAGTCCATCAAGCTCATCTGACAAACATTTAATTTAATTTTCCTTTGTTGTCCCTCTCTTTCCCTTCCTTTCCTTGGCTTTGGCTTTGTAAATGCTACATGTTACAACTTACAAGTTACAAGTTATGCATAAATGTGTAAGGAAGTACCAAAAGCCCATTTGTATTTCGCATTTCGCCCATTTGAATACATTATTCATTGCATCGATGTACAATGTATAATGTAAAAGGTACACATTTATGAACCACTTGGAAGTTGGACGGACTACTGACTAATGATAAATAAGAGATTGATACGGGTATTAAAATTTGATGCATTTGGCATTTGGCATTTGGATTTTGGATCATTTACATATTACATATGAACAAAATCGATAGCCGAAAAATACAGAATACTAATACAGAATATTACACATTATACTTACTATTTACTATTTACAATGGCGGTGCCCTGTGTGTCCTGTGTCCTGTGTAAACAGTAAACAGAACAAGTGGAAAGTGGACAAACTGTACTAGTATTATTATTTATTATATATACCATACATCATACATTTAGAATCTACAAGCCTCAAAATCTAGAGCAAACTTTAAATTCATTAGACAATTTTGCTTATTTAAGTACAACTTTTTAGTTCTGAATTCTGAATGCATTGTAAATTGTAAATTCTAAGAAAATAAGGTGAAAAGGCATAATATTATATTTAATATTATTTTGTGTTGATAGTTGATACAAGCATGTACATGTAGTTTCACGAATTGTAAAGTTTTCAAGCTATTTTGTTGAAATTATACAGTACAAAGTACAAAGACAAAAGAAAAAGAGTATCTTTCTGTATTTGTATTTTGAAAACCAAACACACAAGTTCATGTAAACTATTGTGCAATGTACAAAAGAGAAAATTCTGTTTGTCTCTAAAATCTCAAATCTCAAAAGTCTGAGGAAATCTAGTTTCTTTTAGTGTATTTCCCCTGATTTAATATGTATTTAGAAGACCTAATAACCTTGTTATCGTTATTGATATTGATATTGATCCTGATGGGAAAGATGAAGCTCAAAACTCGTAATACAAAGTACAAACAACATTGTATTTTGTTTTTGTATTTTGTATTTTGTACATCTTTCCAATCTCTTGAATCTCATCAAGTTTCACTACACTGGAAATTTCATATTTTGAAATGAAATACTTATTACGTACACGAGATGGAAGAATACGGGAGAAAGTAGGAGAAAACAGAGGAAATATCATACATGCATAATACATATGTTCAAAGTAGGTGGAAGATGAAAGTCCTAATTTGGTAGTCTAATTTCTAATTCCACTCTTGAATCTTGAAGCTTGAATTGTTCAAACTTGAAAATCTGACGTCAAATTATACATGATATTATTTAACGTTACATCCAACATCCAACTTCAAACATGAGACATGAAACATGAGCCATGAGACATGAAACATGAGTCATCCTTCCTCTTAAAATATGACACAGATTTTTATGGAAATGTCATTTACTTTTATCCTACAGATAGGGTTTACTTTTTCGTTTACATGAAGACAGGCTCAAGCGTATGGTGTATAGTCTAAGCATACCTACATATTACATATTGTACATGAGACATGAGAGGATGAAACGGAGTCTGTTTTCTCTCGTCTACAATATTTTTGAGTAAAACATCGGGTGTTCCGCTTTTTAAGCTACAATCTCCAGCATCAACACTCAGCACTCAAAACTCAACACATGCCTCCTTGCATAAGTGGACTAGTTACTAGATTCTAGATTCTAAATCCTACATTTTCTAGATGTGCAGAGCCATTGGTGATGTTTGATGGTGATTCATGAATGTTGATGACTTTGGACGATGTATCTTTTGGGATACATGCACAATACACAATACACTATAGACAAAACACAATGAGTACAGTGCCTTTCTTTTTTCTTTTATTAGAATAAGAATGTAGAAAATACAAGGGGAAACTAGAGGGAAGAGTAGTTAAAAATAAATCAACAACTTTTAACCATGAATTTCCTCACTCTTTCTCCATGCTTTTTGACTTTGTCTGCTCTTCACGTACAGAGTACAGTGTACAGCTGATGCTTAGCCAGTGGATGTTTACAGCTGTGATCTTCTTCCTGTATCATGTATTTTGTATTCTGTATTTTTCCATATTTTCTACTTGTGTTTTGTAGGAGGATGTAAACTTGAATGAGTATCAAGTATCAAAAGTATCAAAAGCACCAAAAGCACCAAGAGTATCAAGTATAAAACATGAAACATGAATTCACATTTGAAAAGGAAGTTGAGGAGCTCTGTATATGGTATTTGATACATAAAAAGATAAAAAAAAAGAAGAAAGAACCTTGCGCAACTTCCGTTTTAAAGGGATAATCACATTATTGTACTCGCTCCGTTTTCAGCTCAAGGACTTTCTCCTCCACTTTCTTCACTTGTAACTTGTAACTTCCAACTTGCACGCCGTACGTTGTATACGTATTACGGATTACGTACGTAAATGTGTACACATATAAAATGTGTTTATGTATTATGATGCTGTCTTCATAACTAGAACTAGAACTACAAACGACAAACGACTATAGATTTTTTTCCTTGGCTGTTGTTCCTTTCTTCTGTACTCTTCGTTCTTCGTCTTTAACTACTTTTTCAGCTGTTTCTGTATTGTGTACATGTCTGTTTTTGTTTGTTGCTCTGTCTCCTTTTCCTTTTCCTTGTCGTTCTGGTTTTACGTTTCGGGTTTCTGAGTTTCTGAGTTTTGAGCTGTGGGAGCATTGAGGAATTATCTGTACTTTGTACAGTGTATATTGTACATTGTACAGGAGTAGTGCAACTCGTAATGCTGTTCTTCTTTTGTTATTACATCGTCTATGCACTTGGTTTTGTCATTGTCTTTGCCGTTTTCATTTTCATTTTCGTCTTCCTTCTGAATTTGGATTAGGATTTGGTCCTCTTCTACTTGATGTAATTTTGTAGGGTAGCGAGTAATTTATTTTAAATGGTTCGTTGTTGGTGGAGAAATAGAGTCATTACGTTAATTAAAACTCGGATTTACATCCAGCTTATGCACACATCGTATTCGGAATGACAACAACAACACTTGAGAAAGTATTCTATTTTGTAGGTTCTGGGTTCTAGGTTTTCAGTTCACAAGGAAAGGAGATACCAAGTACGAGTGGAAATGCAATATGTATGGACAATGTCGAATGTCGAATGTAGAATGAAGAGTATACACAATGCTAAAAGTACATTTATATTTTATAAGGAAAACGGACCGTATTCTTGATTCTTCTATTCTACTTTGTACGCTATTCAATGCAATTCAATAGTATGACATATGACACATGACACAGAATTCAAAATGAAAACTGAGAGACGAAGAAGACGAAGAAGAATGAAGTTGTCTATTTTCTCATCTTAACTGGAGCAGTCGGAAGTTCGCTCCATGTTATGTAAACTGTGCATTGTGCATAGTGCATACTGTTTTCTAAATTGAAATGTAACTTTGGACTAGGGAGTTCATTTAAATTTTACTGTAGATCTGTAGATCCTGGATGTGTATTTCTTCTCCGTTTCATCTCATGTACAAAGTAGTTTAAGCTATGCATATTTCCATTTGTCCATTATCCATTATATTTACTATTTACACAAACAGAAATTCTATGTACACTTTCCTTTGTCGTTTTTCTCTTCTTTTTTTTCTTTTTTACTTTTAACTCAATTTGAACAATGTTCAGTCCAAAGTGTACAGTGTATATATACTTTTGTGGTTGTAAAAGTTTATAGGCGGAAAAATAAGAAAAGTTTTATGTATAGCTACTCCAAACTTCAAACTCCAAACTCCAAGATCCAAAAGAGTATTTAATGTTTACGATTTACTATTTACAATTCAGGATTACGACTTATGAGCTTCTTCCTGTATTAAAATTGCACGTCCGTTTTAGATTTTAGATCCAGGCAAAAGAAGAGGAAAACAACGTGACATAACATGAGATGAAATGAAGTTATACAAAAATATTGTATGTTGTTGTGCTTTATTGTGCCTTGTGATAAGTGTAAATTAAGATGTGGGCAAAGTAAAAAGTACTTTTCCTTTTTTTGTACATTATGTAAATTAAGCATGCTGAATTGGTTGATGCACGTCTCATCACTCATCGTTCATCATATTGGCTCTACTCTCTACTTGAATGATTTTCATTTCATTCCGTCTCGTCTGGTCTGGGATCATCAGTCATCATAAACTGAAAAGGAAAGAGACAGAGATAAATAAGTGTGTACAGTGTACACGTCAGGATGGATGAATCTGGAATCTGGATTCCGGAGCTGTGCACTGTACACTGTACATTTTGTACATGTAAATACAAATGCAAATTGGTTGATTGACTGCCGACTGCCTGGCAGACTGATCTACATAACTCTTTTTACAATGTCTGTGGACTGTGGACGCATTGCGTATTTGCAAAATTATAAGTATTAAGTACTGCATAAAAAAAGTATGCACGGATGGCAACTTTGTGTGGTGCATTGTGTACAAAGTATAGAGCACTCTGTACTCTGTATTCACTCGCCTTGGCACGAACGATCAACCAGAACTATTTAAATCTAAATTTAAACTAGTATGCATATCATTGATACTACTTTGACTACTTTGGCTTTGGCGAGACACCAACACACCAAAAAACCAAAAGCAAAAGGAATTCCCCTGATGTGTCAACCAAACATTTAAAACTTAAAACACTCTCCGACTCTGCTCCTGAGATTTCAATTGCACAGACAAGATTATTTGCTATTTGCTACTTGTGCTCTGTGCAACCGACGACCGACAACCGACACCCGTAATTTATGTTTTTCTCTGTAGCTTGTAGCTTGTTGCTCACAGTTGTATTCTGTACTGTTTATGGGTTATCATGCCAGGCGCTACACTTTTATCATTAGGGATTTTTGATACTAAAAACTAAACAACATTTGTTTATATACACACAATACATAATGTTTAATACATCTCCTATCTATACATGTAACAAAGCATGTGGTTTGTGAGTGAAAGCAGAATGCAGAATCTTTCAAAAAAAGACCCACAGATACAAAAACAAAATACAAAAGCATGCTTTTATTTTATTATTTGGTACATGAAAAAAATCTTGAGACTCGGATAGAACAAGAACCAAGAAACGACAAACGACCTTCATATCTGTGTTTGTAATTTGTTGGGGTTTGAAATTTGCAATAGATTGAATATCGAATATTGACTGTCGACTGTTTTTACCAGATATTTTGTATTAGTGTTGATGGAATCCGCTGTTTATCCTTTAACGTTTATCGCCTATCGCCGTTTTACGTTTTTGTTTTTGTGGATGCGTGGATCGTAGAAAATAGAAAAGACAAAATTATAAATAGAAACTATAGAAAAACAAAAAAAACCTCGTGCCTGCTACAAACATAAAAACATGTCTGCTATCCGTCAAACTCTGACACTTTTAATGACTCGACCTCTAAATTTTACAAACAAATTTACATGAATTTTCTCGTATTAGAAAAGCCCTCTGGCACGTGATGCTGTATATTTTAGATCTGTAATGTATTTAGAGACTTTGTATTTTTACACAAAAGGATTTGGACTCGGTCACCTTTTATCCTTTGCTGTCTTTGACTTTTGATGCTCAGCCTTTGTTTTACCTAAAAAATTAGTAAAAAATTGTCCTGAAATATTGTGAATTGAGAATTGAGCGGATTTTGTTTCTGGTTTCTGCACTTTGTATGTAAGTTTCAATTTTCAATGTATAACAAATAACAAGTTTAATATTTTTTATTTTTTTTACTTTTGTGTTTTTAGGTAGCTCTACTTGCAGTGATTATGTTTGCAGCCGTCGCGTTTAATGGGAGTGTTATAACAAATATTTCAAGGTATGTGTTCAGCTTCCAATTTCCAATTTCCAACTTGAATTATGTAATTATTATAACTTGTAGTTTCTAGCATTTGTTGTTGTTGTCTGTTTAAATTTAAAAGTTTAACATTTTTGTACTATTTTATTTAATTACAGGGACAGCCTCAAGTTGCGTATGGTACATTTTCTACTCATACGACATGTTTGTATTGCGGACTGTTTGGGTGCCATTTTCGTGCTACCGATTCCATTAGTCGTTTTTATAAGAGTGAGTGAACACATGATTCATTTCTTTCTTTATTTATTTACTTATCCTCCTCCACCATCTTGTCACCTTGTCCTGTAAAACTGAATTTGTTCGTTTGTTCATTTGTGTATCCCATTTACTATGTTTACAATTTACAATTTACACCATAATGTCATGTACTTACTCATGTATAAAATTAACGACCGTCTGAAAGAGAGTGATTGAAGGAGAACAAGTTGTACTGAGTATTGAAAATGGGAATTGTTATAAGTTGTTGTGTAATAATTACTAATTACACCAGAAACCATAACTGAGATGTGAGATGTACTGATATAAATTTTTCCTAGATTCTAGATTCTACTCTTAACATTAAACCTAGTGAATAATGAGTAATTAATTTGTTCCAGTTAGTCAGTTTTTCTGCGTAATCGGAGCTTCTTCTCCTCTTCCCTATTTATTTTACTCCTCTAGCATATTTATGTTTATAAATGTATTTCGTATTTATTTTGTGAGGCTGCTTGTACTTAGTATTTATTCGGCATGTCATCAGGATGAGAAAAGATGTCAGAATAAACATGTATACTTTATACAGTCTACAATCTACAGTGTATAGTGTATAATAATGTGCTCTGTTTGCATGTGGATAGGAAACTGTCCTTTTCATTTCAACTCCTTTCAATCTGCTGTCAAGTGCATTTAAAGCATTTAAAGTATCACTGCAGTCTACAGTATTTGTACTTTGTACAGATAACATTTTACCTACAGTTTCTTTCGTCTTTCGTCAATACTCAATACTCAATGTAGTAACAAATGGGAATAACACTGACACTGATGATTCAATGTGTACATTAGATATTAGACATTATACATGTTTCAGATTCCAAACTATTATATTTTATATTATATTATGAACTTGAGGGCTTTTAGACTTGTTTATATTTACATAAGACATGATGATAATACTCCAAATTCCACTTGCAAATATGTACAATGTAGATAATAGAGCTATGCCCTTTGCACCGAGGAGTATGTAGTATGTAGATGAATCATTAGATGTTAAAAGCTATCGCGTGTCTATATGTATGTACAATGTACAGTGTACACTGTATAATCTAATGTAAATATAGGAATAGTAAATTTTAGCATTCTCTCTCTCCATGAATATATTATTATGAGTAAATATTGCAGGACAATCCACAATCCAAACTCCAAAAGCGGTTGTAGAATCGAATGCCGAATGAAATGAGAGTGGATTTTCTCGTCCTATGATGTTCACAAAAAGTACGCAGAAATACTCAATACTCAGTACATGAATGAGTTTAGATCGGAGGAAACGAATGAAATTATGTTCAGTCAATTTGTGACGATTTCTGGATACTAGATACTTTTTAAATCGACTACTTTTTATTACAGTGTACATTGTACATAGACGATTTTTATGATTGACAAGCTTAAACCGCATTATTGTGTACAAAGTATTGATAGTGTATAATAATAAGTAAACAAGATGTCAAGAGAGATGCCGACTTGACACTTGACAATTAGAGTATCTAAAAATGATACCTAGAAAACTTATAATACATTATAGATTATAGCTTTAATCTTTTTCATACAACGACTTTCTCCACTAACCCTTTCGTTTGTCGTTTCATATTTTATATTTAATGTATTTTATAAGGTGAAACTAAAAAAAAGAAATGAACGCCTTCTTTTCACATTTGAAATAAATGTTTTCCTCTGTTTAATTTTTCAAACAGGGTGAATGGGGATTCAGTGATAATGTATGTGCGGCTGCAGCCACAACCACAGCAAGTTGTTGGACGATGCATTTGCTAGCAGTTGCTTTATATCGAGCAGGTAAACTTTTAATCAGCATTATTTGCTCCTCTTTTCATTTGTTGTCAACTGTTTTGTTTTGTATGTATTTTGTATGTAAATAACTTTTGACGTTTGCATGGGAGTTTCCTACAAAAAAAGATTAATGTTTAAATCACCTTCAATTTCTAGATCGTTGTTTAGCAGTGTGGCTTCCACCCGGTTCCTATCCTTTGTTTTCAACAAAGAATACTAATATCTGTCTGGTAAGTCCCCATTTATCGTACATGGTACATGAATACTTTTAAAATCCAAAATTACAGATATTTTTTACCTAAATTATTTTACTTTATTTTTTTTTGTAGGTGATAATCTGGTTTGGAGCCATTTTTGGTGCATTTGGTGCAACTCAGATGTTTGGTGAGTACAAGATCCATTTTTGTAGGCTAAGGTTTTCAATAATAATAATAATAAAAATTGTGGACAAGTAGTTTTTAAAGAACATTGACATTTGACATTGATAACTTCTTTTGAGCTGGTTTATCATTATTATTATTTACTATTTTTAGCATTTGCTTACTAATTGAATTTTGACTTTTGACTTTGATTTGACAGGGCATACATTCCAACCCGCCTTAGCTCTGTGTATTCCCAACGTTCCACTTGTTTTCTTCATCATCGTCTTTGCTGGGTACTGCATAGGGTTAGTTGGTCTGACTACTGGATACGTCCTCGCCTTTGCACGACGACGACGAAGGAAAAGGAAACGAGAAACTGAATCCAAACTGTACACACAGATTGCTGAACTCTGTGACAATGCACCTTTTGAGCCAACTCCGAATGATTTCCTTGAAGATGCAGAATCATCTGGAAACATGTAAGAACACCTTTCACTTTTCTGTTTCAACTGTTTCTATCCTATATCCTATTGTATTACTTAAAAATACTGAGTCGATTGTGGACTGTTTTTATTCGTGTGTTACATAATACTATTAACTTTGAACTATAACACTGCATTCTCCAAACTTGAAACGACTGGAGACTGGACTGAGTACATACAAAGAGTAGAAAATACAAACCCGATGGCTTTCTCCTTTATTTCTAACTATTTAATACACACTCACGACTTTAAATTTTAGGATTTGACGTATTTTGTATTTTGATCTCTAAAGCACAAGATACCTTACTTCTCTATAAAACCCTTTTTAAAAGGGAGTTTTAGCTAATAAAGCTAATAAGTTGAAGAATGAAGAAGGAACTCAAAAAACATGTAAAATAAAACGTGTAATGTAGGACATTTAACTCCCGTTACTTTTTTGCTCACGCTGCTAAATAATAAATAATGTTTTTCTAATGTAATAAAAAGTCGGCATTTCTCCACATGCCAAATACAAAGTAGAAAGTGCAAAAAAAGTGCAGAGACTACAATATTCAGCATTCAGTATTCTGTATTCACTAGTAGTTGAATGAGTGACTTTCACTTTATCTTCCATTGCATAATAATAAACTTTATATTGTGCATGTATGTATGTTGCTTTAAGACCTTTATATTTTACATCGGAGTTTAATATAGGCGGTAGAATGTAGAATGTAGGGTACATGAAAAATGGATTCCTCATCAGTACAATATAAATTATAAGTGTACTAGAAACTTATACATGGAATTCTGTACTACTATAAAATCCTACTCATAAGATATATAATATAATAGTATATAACATATGACATTTGATATGCATACATTTGTTTTAAACAAGGTGGTGTAGAATCTATAGTGTATGCTGTATGCTGTATATAACCGGTTAATAACACAGTGAGTGAGCAGTGTAGAGTGTAGAGTGTAGAGTGTAGAGTGTAGACCTTATGTTTTACTGTTTTGCAAGGCAAGTTGAAAGTCGTATTCAAATTGATTGCAAATGACTTGGTTAGACAGATAGGACAGCTTAGGAGAACCTATTAATTATTCACGTCATATTAAAGAAAGTCCGTCCTTTTTATTGCTCAAGTTATTTAAAAGGTTCACATTTCACCTATACCACCAATTTCTCATGTAGACATGTACAATATACATAATATACCTTGTGTTACACGTTACACATGTACTAGTCAGAAACTAGATAAATACGAAAGACGTATATACTCATCCAATTTTCTCTTTCCCCTTCTCAAATGACTTTTAAAAGTTTAGTTTTTATTGCATACTTTCTCCTTTGTGGCAAAATGAGAAATCCAATCCAATCCATCCGATGCCAGAGTCCAGAGTCTAGAATCTAGAGTCTAGAATATAAAATTTAGGATCTAGAATCTAGAAAGGAGAAAACTGTACCCTTTTCTCTAGTATTATACACTCCTTTTTCCTACTCTCTAACCTTTTAATTTTAAAATGAAAGTTTCCGTTTCCATTAATTACGCTCCGAATTCCGACGTATGTACATTTGTACAATGTACAGTTTTTATCAAAGTATTTCAGTTTTCAGTGTAGAAAGTAGGAAAAGTGTAGCATCAACGGAACTGATACATGATATATACGTATATGACATTGTCCATATATTATATGTGTAATATATGCAGACTTCATAATTATACGTACATTCACATGATGCATGATACATACATGACTATTTTGACTTTTGGTATTTGTTATTTTATATACATATAGTTCAGGCTTTTCTTCCTCTAGCCGATTCAATTTTTGTAGAATGTAGAAAAATCAATAACATTGAAACTTGGAATTGGAATTGGACGAAAACTATACACAAACATAATACACAATAGACAAAAGACTAGTACATATAAACTAAAATGCTTTCTTTTGATTTTACGATAACCTTTGGATTTGGATTTTTCATGTGATGACCTGTTTGTCTTTTCTTTGTGTTTTGTGTACACACAGTGATAGAGTTCGTCGTCATCGGGCTCTAAGTGATCAATTTCAATTTAGTGCTTCCAAACCTTCCGTATTTACACCAAGCTCGAAACTAACACATAGGTAAAAAAAACTAATGAATAAAGACTAATGAATAAACAAGTTGAAAATAAAATGCATGTCGTGTGTCGTGTGTATCAATAACACTCAAAACTCAAATAGTTGATGCGTCTAAATATGCACGTATATAAGACGTAATTTAGTAATAATATTTTAAATTGAGTTTTAATTTGAAAATTCCAGACGCGTGTTTAGTGAAGGAGGAAAAACTGACATTTTAAAGGTAAAAAAAGACATTCAAATTTGAACTTAAGAGAAATGACATTCAATATTCAAAAATGTTCAAAGTTCAAAGGAAATTGGTCAACGTTTGCATAATAAACTCATGTTCTTTTTTTCCAGTCAACTTATTGTCCTACAAACTTGACGTCAATAGTTGCTCGGTCAAGTGCTTCTTCATCATTCCCTCAGAATACAAATTCCAGTGATACTGGAATCAATGATTATGATCGGTGAGTTTTTTTAAATATTTATAAACTATAGTAAAGTTAAGTTAAAATATTTATGAACACAATAATTAACTGATGAATTTTTCATTGTAATTAAATTATTTTTATTTATTTTTTACAGTTTGACAGAAGATGATGATGGCTCTTCAGATTTCTCGATTAGAAAGTTAACTCACTCAGTGTCTTTTGACGGCTCAACAAGCTCTCAGTCTCAATATCAAGTTCGAAGGGGTCATCCGGTATTTGCCCAGTCAAAATCATTTGATCAGGCGGACATTGGCTCAAATAAACAACGCAATAATAACACGGCGGTGGGCAATCATTTCAATAGTATGACCATGTATGAGTCCCACGTAAGGTCGAGTGGCCGTGATCGAGATCGTGATGATCGTGGTGATCGTGGTAGTACGATGTCAAGAGAGAGTGACAATGCCATTTTTACGTCCAATTTTGTGATCCAGTCCTCAACAAACAACAAAAGTACCGACTTTTCCGAGGACTCTAATGTTCTACCCAAACATTCTGATGATACTCACTTATATCAATATAATAACGAGTGTGCTTTAGATAATAACTCTATGAGTGAAAGTTCATGCACTACAAATACAAATACAACCGACAAGACAGGTCAGAGTCAGAAGATGGTGCCCCTCTCACTCTACTCCTGGCCCTTGGACAATGCCATGTCAGTGTCCGTGACTGCCCCGTCAAATAATAATAATAATAATAGTAATCGTAATAGTAATTCCGGTAACAGTCGGAGTAACACGATCGGTATCATTATGGAAACTCGTAGTTCTACATGTGCGAGTAGTGATAGTGTAGGAGTTGTTTTAGATCAACGAAAATCAACGTTACAGGACACTCAATTTTCTTCTTCTGTTGTTGCCAAGCCTCGAGGTCGAGAATTTCAATTTAGTGTAGATCCTAATGCAATAGATAGTGTGATTGACATGGTGGACACTGTGGATGATGGTAGACCGGAAGGGAATAATAATAATAATAACAATAATATGAATAATAATATGAATAAAAAAGTCAATTTTTTGAAGGGGAAAAGAGTGGAGAATGACAATAATACTGTGTTACAAGTGCGTATGGTGAGAAAACAAAGGCCGAGAACTCGTGTCAAAC
This sequence comes from Sminthurinus signatus, assembly GCA_019776565.1. NCBI lineage: Eukaryota > Metazoa > Arthropoda > Collembola > Symphypleona > Katiannidae > Sminthurinus > Sminthurinus signatus. The sequence continues at coordinate 1,343 of JABASP010001386.1, read as the reverse complement.
ATTTCCGTGCAAAACCATTAAATAGTCGTCCCGCCACAAGAGCACTACTCTCTTATGCTGTGAGTATTGGACATTTACTCCTTTATTTACCTGCCATGTTTGTTGTGGGTCTCAAAGGATCATCACTTCCACCCCCAGCTGCACTTTTTTGTGGAATAGTAAGACTACAATTCAAATTATATTGAGCATTAAATATTCTCATTTCATGTATATAAAAAAAAATCTTACTTTCTCTTTTTACTTTCTCTTATAGATCGTCTACTGTGAGTTCATTATTCAACCCATAGCATTACTACTCGTATCTCCTAGATTGAGAATAGAAGTAATGAAAACAATATACTACTTGTTTGGACGTCGGTGACATCTCCAAATTAGTCTAAGTAGGAACAATTTTGTAGTTGCTGCTGTTGCGGCTTCCTTTTATGAAATAATAAGTATAATAATAATAATAATCAAAAGCAACTATTTTTATTATAATGCATTTATGTTCAAAATATTAGAATATCATAAAAAATATAATAATCTCATTTTTATGCGGGGGTACATACTACACAAGTTTGTACATTTATAAAACATATAAGAGAAAGTTCATCTTTTCAATTTGTGTAGGGAAATACTTACATTAATTTATATATTATACATAAATTCAAGATGGTGTGTATTATTTATTATTACGTAAAGAAAACATAACAAGAGAAAAGAAAGTTGTAACTAAATTCACATCACCGTCACCACACGTTTATACGTAGATACATATACATGATATATTATGTAGATACATATACATGATATATTATGTAGATACATATACATAGAGAAAGGCAATATATAGGAGTTTAATTTAATTTACACGAGATGTTATTTTATTTACTATTTACTATAGCTGTGAGCTGTGACGATCAACTTGTACATGTATAAAACCATTTATTTATTTATTTATAGTTTATAGTCGTACAAGTTACAAAGTGAAAGTTTGTTTTTATTCTCGTTCCTTTTTATTGTAAAAGATATTTTATTATCTAACTTATTTGTATTATTTAAATTGTTTATAATATAATTATAAGTATATTTATTATACGATAAATCTAGATGTAAATACGTTTCGATTTATCATTTGCTGGTCAAAAATTTGTGGTAATATTTACTTACGATCGACATTCTTAAAAAGAAAATTTTTACTATAATAATCATGATTATTGTATGATTACTTTTATTGTTGTTATACATATAATATCCCTGCAAACAAGGTTGAGGTCAACGTTGATTAGAGTTGAGCTCAACTTAATTTAATGTTGAACATCAACTTTCCCATCAATTTCCCATCAACTCGACAATGCTAATGT
>JABASP010001385.1:0-30206 GCA_019776565.1 Sminthurinus signatus | reverse complement strand
CAAATAGTAATCCATGGTAATGCTTTTGTATTGGGAAATTCATAGATTTTCCATAGATTTTACCGTAGTAGACCTGGTCTACTATTTGGTCATATACGGTACATCAAAAACACATTCACAAAACACCCGTTTGTTTTAATCACAATTCACAATAAGTAAATTTTATAAAAAAAGTTATAACATTATAAATGTAAAATACTTACTTTACGACACTGTGGAGTTGCTGCCTCAATGGCCAAAACAGTCACGAAAACTACCGCAAGGCAAAGAACTCTGAAAAAAAAAAAAGTAAAAAATACCACAAAATTAGAATTTACAATTTAAAATCAATCTAATTTTAGATTTCAGAAAACGAAATAAAAAATCAATAAAAATAAAATATACAGTCAACTTACAATCCACGTTGAGACACCATTTTGCTGTTTAAGTTTATTTTAAAGTTGAAATGAATTCAAGATTGAAAATATATTTTAGTAGTTTGAAGTTTTAAGTTCTGAGAACTGAATGTGGCAGATTTTCTCTTTGAGGAGACTTTTTAGTTTTGAGTATTGATTCGGAGTGTGTTTCTGTTTGTATGATGAAGTGATGAGATTTTTCTCTCGTTTTATACCTCTCAAATTTCTATTCTCAATCCTCAATTCTTCGTCTTCTGTCACATTTCGTATCTATTTTAATTCCTCTGACGTTTTGTTTTCTATTTCTTATATTTTGACGAATGCTCCATCAAAAAACCAAAACAAAGTTAAAGTTCAACTTTGAAAAATCCCATTCACTTTGTATGTATCTATAAATTTCATCAGTCATCACGCACTCTTCCATTCAGTCATTTAATTAATATTGTACATCCTTAATTAATAATTTGTAAACAGATTATGTCTATTTTCTATTTGCATAATCATAATCATCATCATTCATTACACATGTAAAATCTTGCTTATAATTCGAAATTCGAATGGAATAAGTCACACATGATACATAAGTGAAGCTGACCTCAGATCAAATCTCAGCTGAACTCTAGTAGCTCAAAATGTAACTTTGAACATCAAAATAATACACACGTCATTTCTCTCTCATTCTAATTCTTCACACTTTTTTTCCGTAGTCCATACTCCATACATTTTATATTTTATTGATTGATTAGCTGAACTTTATACTCTGTACGATGTATTTCAATTTTCAATTCAAAAGTCACAAGTCAGTAATCACTACACTCTTTTTGTCCGTGGTCCGTGTGCGTCAACAAGAAATGCAAAATGAGTCCAAAAATATGTCAAAATGTCCAAATCTATTGTAAGAAGAAAACATTGCTTATTTTTACTTTACAGTTGATTTGACGTCATCCTACTATTATTTCAACCGTTGGCTTTGATCTTTGATCACCGAAAAAACCAAAATAGTGGTTTGGTTTTTCCGGTTTTTTCTGATTATTGTCAATGTTCACATTTCGTAATGTAATATTATTACATATATTGACAACTCCCAGTTGAAATATTCGCATATTAAGAATCATGAAAAGAGTTTTCAATCCAAACTTGTATTTTGTATTTCGTAGCCTTTGAACTAATGATAAGATTAAACTTGAACATCTGACATTGAAAATTACATTGAACGTTGGACAGGGATGATGATGATCGTATTGACCAACGTCTTTCATTTGAGTACTTATTACACTATCCAATTACACATAATATTATATGCTTAAAATTTGCTTCAACGTGATACACGTGAATCAGAATATAAAATAATATCAATAACAAAAATAAAAACAACAAGAGATAAAAAAAAATACAAAATAATTTCATTTGAGTCATGAGAAATGGAAAAAGTAATGCTAAAAAGATTCATTCATCTTTAATCTTGATGTATTTTGTATTTTTTATAAATCATATCTAAAAGTTGAGCAGGCCTCAACATTCAGTATTAGGCATCAGTCTTTTCAATTATGATTCTACAGTCATCTTCAACATTTACACTTTGATGATTGATCTTTTTTCCTTTTCTATTTTCTATATTCTGTATACAAAAACAGGATAACTTTTCTTAACGTGGAACCGGATCGAATCAAAAATCAAAGTTCCATGTTTCATTCCGTTGAATCTATCTATTTGTCTGAGGTTTGAGCTCTAATGTATAATGAAAATCCGAATACAACATGCAAACTACAAAATACAAAATACAAAGAAACATTGATCAAAACCTAAACAAAAAACAAGCACCGTTTTGTGTTTTGTATCAATATTACATGTACAATGTACAATTTACCTTTCTGTCAATGACAGAACTGTGTAATTTATTCGCTCATGTTTAAAAATCACATTTCTCTCTGTGTATTCCGCTGTACTTTCTACAATGAGAAATTCGCATCTTTGTTCCTAAAGGAAGTGGAAGGAGAAGCTTCATTTCGATTTTCGATTGCAAACTTGAAGCTTTTTAGTATTCTTCTGTACTAAGATTCAGAGGTAGTATTCGGTCCTTCGCTATAGTTTGAACATTGAACATTGAACACTCTCTGTTCTCTGTACTTTATCGTTCTCATTCTCTCTGGATTATGTGCGTAGAACTGAAATGTGCGTCGTATTCAACTACTACGCGTAAAGTCCGCTCTTGATGCGTGCAAGTTCTATTAGTAGCTATGCGTGTATTCTGTATTCTGTAGTTTGTAGTGAGTTTCGCTTCGTTTGGCTCGACTCTTTTTTATACGTATACTTTCAGATAGCTTTGATTCAAGTATATATTATATTATATCATGTTTTTCGGTGGGTTTCTGGAAAGGAAAATTCCTCTCGCATCGCACTTGAAGGAAACAGTTCAAGACGAACGCAGCACAAAACACAAAGTCCACGCAAACTGATGTAACATCAACAAAGACCAAAGACACACTATACATCACAATTACAAAACTCACAAAGCATACAGCATCACAAATCACAATCATAATTCTCAACCTCATAAAAAGAATTCTGTTGGAAAACTATACTTGAAATTTAAAATTTACTCGGAATCTTTTGATTAAAGTTCCTTAAAAATGGGAAAAGAACGAGCAAAACTAATACATTTGTTGGAGTGGGTCGGAATAGCGATTTTTGTCGCATTTCCTCTGGGGGTCAGCTCAAACATTGCATTAAATTGTAGTGTGATCAACTACTACAAGAAAGGATTTTCTTTGGAGAGGCCATTTGTCGGTATTTAACTAATTATTATATCTTTTTTATCATATCAAAAATCAAAAGTAAAAATTTACAACGAATAGGACAGCTCAAATGATAAATAATTGTCTTTTTAATGTGTAAAGGCTCGGCTTCTGGACGAATTGAAGGCTCGAATTGGGAGTACAGCGGACACACGGAAGTGATGAGAGACAAAGGAATTGGCCTCCTGCACTCTGGATCCCTTTGGAATTTTATGGTACATATTACATATGTATTATTGTAACCATAGCAATTCTATGGAAACTGAAAAGTTAAGCTTTTTTATAATCTAATATAGACGTATTATTTGATAAATGTTTTGTATTGATAATTCCGATGTTTAGCCCGTGGATATGGAAAATTGGCAAGTGGAGATTCAATTTAGAGTTAATTTGGATGAAGCTGGAGAAACGGGAGGACGTCATGAGGGAACTTTGGATGATCCACTCCTCCTCTTTTGGTACACACATGAGATGAAGGCACATCGAGAACCGGATGAATTTTTCCAAGGTCTCCGACTTCACATGGAATCACCTCTCCCACACACACAAGCCAATCCAAACAGAGCTCATCAACATCCTGGAGTTGCCGTCTTGGTAAATATTAAATATTGCAATATTAAGTAAACTAAAAAAAAGTAATTTAATCTAAAATCTGTTGTACCTAAAGTTTAAATTATTATTATGATAAAACAGATGAACGGCTCATCTGAAAAAATTACGGGGCGGACGAGAGAGAGCCGAGGCTCAACTCGGGCCTGTTGGAATCCAGATGGAAATCCACAAATTGGACAAATGTGGCTCAGGATACGATACGAGGGAGAACAAATGACAGGTAACAGAGATAGAAGTCAAAATGCACAAAATGACAATGAGAATGTGTAAAATCTATAAAATCTATAATTGTCATATTTTGTTTCCGTTTCTTTAGTGACATTGAAGAGAAAGGTGAGTGGATCCGAGTTGGTTGAAAAATGGCAAGAATGTTTCCATGAGACCTGGAGGAATTTGAAACTACCCACACAAAATCAGGACAATTATTTCGGTATCTCTTCTTCAGTTCCGGAAAGAGTTGGCTCCGTGGCCATCCTCAGTGTCAGGGTATATGAATTGGATCTTCAACACTCAATGACACCAGCCTGCAAGGTAATTTTGTATTCATGATCTATAATTAGTAAAAAGAATAAATATGACTGTTGCCGAGGCTTCGAATAATAATAATAAATAATAATAATATATTGTGTCTCCAAAGGGCGGCGACTGGGCGCCAGGGCTAGCTTAGCTAGACCAAACTGATCCTACGTTAAAACGCCCTGAGGATAAAAGCAAAGGACACTTCGCCCAATAATATATATTATTATAAAACAAATACGAATTGATTGGATATTATTCCGATATATACACGCCTTTACCCCAGAAGGAAGTCCCTTCTGGGATGAATCATCATTCACAATCACGACTTTGACTTGAACAGTCACTCTGCTATTTGCTCTTGAAATTGAAATAAACTAGAGTATTTTTGTGTTAAAAAAGAACAGAAGTTATTTTTATCATTTATGCTGCATTGATTATTTGTAATCATAATCTTTCGTTAAAAAGAATAATAATATTTAATATTAGAAAAAGAAGGAAAAAGAAAGAAAAAGAAATAAGTGTCACCATAGAGGTAATAAGAAATCTTATTTCTTATTACCTCTATGAGTGTCACAGTCACAATGACAATACTCGATGGATTTTAAAACTTATATCATGCTATGATTTTTAATATATTTACAACTTTAACTTATTTCATCGTGTATCGTTTCCAATCCAATCCTATTCAGAATACTCACATCCACGCTTATGCATATGACGATGAGGATGATTGGCACGGTATGGAATCAATGCACAGACCCGTTGTCTTGGCAAAACAAGCTCGAAAAGATGATTTGAACCCACCAGGTAAATACAGATAGGAAATATTCCGAATTCAAAAGTTTTTGATTTTTTATGAAAGCTGTGAAATAAAATACCATGATTTTATTCCCTTTTTACTAGGATTTGCAGTTCCTCTTCTTGTCATTGGAGTGTTGACGGTGGCTTTGATCGTGATTGGAATATTGTCAGCGGCTTGGTGGGCAGAACGATCCAGACAGATGAGAATGGAAAAATTACCAACTTATCAAGAGGTAATCAAGTGGATTTCATTAGTATATATTATAAATTGTTAATTGATGAAGGTACTTCATAAAACTAGTGATATTTTATGATTTAAATCTCCATTATGATATTTTTGTCCTTAATTTAGGATGCACAGGGCACGAGTTCCACAGAGCGTCCGCTCGTTCCTCGTTCTCCGTACAAAGAATTCTACTAGATTTCATGCAAGTACTTCATATTTTTCGTATGTTTTAGGCAAATAAAATCCACAAAATGTAGGAGTGCAAGAGAACCAATCTCATTCTATAGTTTACATGTTTCAAAGTAAAATGCAATATTTAAGTTTTATTTAGTTCCATCCTCAAAAAATCTAGTCTCATTGTTGATTTTGCATCTTTATGTTTTTTGCTATTTCTTTACATATTTAAGTTTTGAGACTGAGTTTTAATTGTCTATTTGCTGTGTAAATCATATATTACCATATGCTATGTGAAATGAAAAACACACAACACACAGGTGTGTAACTCTTGTTAAATATGTTTCATTATTGAAGCTAGTGCTTTCGGCAGCTCAAGTTTAATTCAAAATTTAAATGTATAAATAGCATAATATAATATTTATTGTGTGTAAAGTGTGAATGTTATGAGTTATGAGTTATGAGAGTTATGATTTCTAGTGTTGTATAGTATTTTTTGAATCGGGTCAGAAATTAAAAATGACGTGTCACAAAAAAATGTAACTTTTGTGTACAAACCATTTAAACATCATTTTTCAGTATTGATTACCTATAATAAATAACTGGATTATATTGTATATTATTATAATGTTATAAGCCGCACTGTAAAAGATATAAAAGTATTTTTTAGTACTTTATAGGCAATAGGCAATACACATATATAAGATGTAGACAGATAATATAAAAAATACCAAAAAAAAATGTTGATCCTTTGTTCTAAGTTCTAAGGATTGTGAGGAAATAGAAAATCGTTGCTTATGCACTGTACAAAATACATTTTAGAATCCATTATTTCAAATAAGAATGTCTTGTTTTTTATACAATGTACAATAATGTAAAGTTTAGATGTCTTTTTTTTGTTTTATCGTACATTCAAAAAATGTTATTCTGTAAGTAATGTGATTTATCCTTTATGCTCCTTAATTACACGACCGAGAGTATATTATGTAAATATACTATTATGCATAATTATTTATAATAGGTTTATGACGACCATTCGATGTACTATAAACTGTAACATATAAATTATGAATAAATTGTAAAAACTAAAAAATAGTTACCGTTTGTAATTAAATGTAATGTAGAAGACTGACCCGAGAAATGAATCATTTGTTTTATATAATATTGTAATGTTTGTTATTATGAAATAAAATGAATTTTTATACTTAATTACCAATGTGTCTATAATCTATCATGATAAATGATAACTTTGAACTGTTATGTCATTTAGCACGCTTGTACATACACAGGCACAGGTACATACATGTAAACAGGAAAAAGTATACGTATAAAATAACTGGATACCTTTGAGATTAGATTCACCTACTGCCTCATTTCTCATTACATCTTAGGTTTGTTCATACTTATACTTATAACGACTTATAATCAAGGAATGTAGGAAATAGAAATAAAAGAAAAGATGAGACGCGGTCAAACCTGGTGACTTACAATCAGTTCCCTGTGCATCCTTGACCTTTACATAAGGGATGACATTTAATAACATGAATAACATACACAATACATACTACATGTACAGTTTGACCATTTTCAATGTTTTTACCTGTGTGTATATTTGTATATATATGTGTTTTTTTCTGAATGAGGAAAACATGAGAAACAGAAAAGTAGAGTAAAGTGTCAAGGGCAGCAGAAGGGAAGCGAAAGAAAAGGATTCGCTCAATGTCAACGTTCCACATTCTTCCTTCTCCAGTCACCAAACCATCAAACATCTCGTTCTCTCGATTCAATTTAAGGTAAAAGAGTGAAGAGTCGACACGGATTTTTTTCCCTTCTCTCTCTAAAGTCTCAAAGGTTTCATCTTTGTTTTACAACCTGTTCCTATATTTTCTATTCCATTTGATTTGATAGTGTTTTACAGAGACTTTAAAAATGATTGGAGTTTTCCAAAAACTTCTCCACATTCTGGCCCTGAGTCCGATTCATGCTGAGGTAAAAATTAGTTGTTTTTTTTTTTGGGGAAAAATTAAACATTATCTATTATAATAAATAAGCTGTGAAGGAAAATGTAATGGTTAATGGTGTCAACTTTTTTCACTTGGTTTAAATTAGGCTAATTTTTGGAAAACACCTGGAATTGGAGGTTCTAATGGTCAGTGGAGAGTGAATTCAGATTCAGAGGATAAATCTTCATATCCACTTCGATCCAGACGAATGGCTCGATTTGCCCCAGACTTGAACAACTTGAATAACTTTCGAATCATGAACAATCATAAACTTCGAGACGACTCGGATCCAAATGATACTACCTCCCTGCCTGAAGTGTCTACACTGTCTGGGGAAGATACAACTTTTACAGAGACACCCATACCGATAGTTACTGTGCTACCAGAGACAAGTTCAAGTTCACCTACAACAACTGAAACCACAACACTGATCCCAACACTAAAACCAGCTGAAGAAGAACTGATTCCTTATCAAGAGTCAAACGTGCCAGCAGTACGTCAACCATTGTCTCCTCCCGTGTATTATGATAAAACTCCAGGTGGAATATCACCCTCTGGAGTAGACAGTCCTTTGTCTCATAGTGGATTCCTCAGAAAAATGTTTCCGGCCATGTTTGTAAGTATAGAGACAAAAATTATTATTATAATATATATGTAATATATTCTTCTTAGAACTTTGCACATGCCATCGAATAAAAAAACTATGTGTTTATCTGTGTATTGTTTATATTAAAAATGAAAATTTAATATTTCAGATCCTGTCTGCAGTCTCTGGCTTTTTGTGTTTGTATTTGAAAGAAGTCTTCCATTCCAATTTCAAGGATGCGGATGATGCTAATGTATTATTTGCAAGATCTGGATGTAAGACATTAGTACTATAATATTCCTATTTTCTAGTATATATAACGAATTCCTATTTTCTATTTCCTTTGAAAATCTAAGATTTAATTTATATCATACTAATTCTTTGTTTGTAATTCTTTGTTACATAGTTTTGATGTGGGTTTCTGCCTGGGCTTTCCTTTCCGGTCAACTGTTTACAACAGAGGTAATTTTCTTCATTTTCATTATAAATAAGAAATTAAACTTAAATACTAATATAATATGAAACGATATTTTTTTAAAAATTTTAAATGTCTTTAGCATTTACAACTAGTACAACTAGTTTCAAATGTGTATCTCAAGTATTAATGTATATATATTATTAATGTTTTGAAATTTCAGAGAGATTCTTATCTCATCGTAGCTGTTTCAGCTATTGCATTTGGCAGTTTCTTCATCGCAACTGGTTTCCTATTGTCTGCAGTTGCTAATATTATTTATCTTATTTTTACAAAGAATGAACTGGGGAGAAAACTTGTGGTCTAAATGAGTGTTTTTGATCTTGCAATCTACATTTTTTTATAATATGATTTAGAGTCTACATAATCTTATTATAAATTATAGACATAAGACACAAAATATTATATGATTACTACGATAAAAAAATTATAAAATATTATACATACTTCAATAATTATTATTGTTTCTTTTTCAAATTCATTTAATTTAAGTGAAGAAACATAAAATATTACAGTATTATAGATCCTTCAGTTCTTATAAGACTGAATTTTATACAATAAAAAAAATAATAATATACTTTAATATTATGCAGTGCACTTATTCATTTAATATATCATGCTTACAATTCATAGCACAAGCCATAACAAGTTGTGAAAATTTAAACAATTATTTCCAAACAAATGCATAATATATAATAATATAGAAACAAAAGAAAAGAATTTGAAAGTAATACAAGTCAAAATTCATATCATACTTTCAGCAAGTAAAGAAATTACAATATAGTTGATTAAGAAAAACATTATTACCTTCTCGAGTAGTAAAACCGTAGTATTTAAGTACACAACAAAAGATGATATTTTTATAAATCAGCCAAATCAGAACGAGAAGCACATTTTGATGTCATCCTGGATAAAGTACCCATCCTCCTTTTCAGTTCCTTTTGTCTAAGCAACTCGATTGCATTTACAATGGCTTCTTCTTCAGACCATCCAAATGCTAAAATATTATTTATATAAAAAAAATTTAAATATTTTACTAAAGGGCGTTATTTGACGTTATTTCACTTTGAATTCCTTATTTTTACAATGTTTACAATAATATTGTGGTATTTAAATTAGTATATAATAGTGAATGCATATTTTTATTAACATATGTAATATAATATTGTAGTGTCATTACAAACAGCCGTTGTGCCAGTCAATTTATCTATGGGGTCTCCAGCGAGGCTTACAACTACAGTCGCAGAATATAATTGTTTTGTTGGAGTTGACATCATGATTGTATTCTTTACATTCTTCTGAGATACTTTTCTTATCATGTTCAATGTAAATTCATTCGCTAGAATAGAACCATAAAATAAATAATTAAAGATCATAATATATAATCATAAATAATATATATGTTAGTGTGGTAAAACACTCAACACGAAATCATATCCTGATAAGCATAAATAATATACTGTACAAAATTCATGTCAAAACCAAATCTTACTTCCACCACGACGAACGTCTTGTTCCACGTCACTAATTTGGTCTACTAAATCAACAGTCTTCTCTGAACAATTCATCAAAGCCTCTGATTCTATATCTGAAAGAACCTCTTTTGCACCATCTTCTTTTAGTTTTTCTTCTTCTTCTATATCCCGAAGAACCTCTTCTCCTTTTTGCTTTGCTTCAACCTAAAGTAAATAACATAACAAAAATTATTATAAGAAATGGTGCTACATAAATTTAAAATTATATCAAACATTTTTGTTTGTTTTTAGTTCTTACTGATCTAAATATATAATATATACATGTACTATAAATAATAAAACTAACATCATAGTTTTGTTTTGGTTCAAAATCCTGAGGTATTTCTTCTTCTCTTATATCATGCATTCCATTGAAATTGAATTGGAATGATTTTGAAGATAAAAAAAATGAAGATGATGATGATGCTGGTGGTACATCTACAGTATGATTTTGGCTGTTGTTGTAATTCACGGGCTTTGAGTTGCAGAGTTTAGAAGCTACGATTTCATCAAATCGAGCAGAGTTTGTATAAATAATGTCTTTTAAATCAGATATTTGTTTTACATATTCTTCAAAACAATCGGGAATATCATGTGTTTCAATGGTTCCTTCTTCGGTTGAATAATATTTATAACTCCCTTCTACTTGATCTTGTTGTGTGCAACAGGCTTCATTCTCTTCAAGTAATTCATATTCAGAATTCTCATCAGCAAAAGCAACAATACCAGCAACCAATTTTGAAGGGTCAAACTGAACATCACCTGTTTCCTTGTTATTAAAATTGGTGATTTCATCTCGTAATCTACTTAAATGTGGATAAAAAATAAAAACAATAGTAGTAATCAGTAATCAATAACACAAACATGTAATTTATGAAACTTCTAAAAGTACACAAATATATATGAGTATGACTTGATGCAACACCTTTTGTAGATATATGTAGGTTCAAAATGCACAATAAAAGTAATGTACTCAAATTTTTATTTAATATCTATCAATGTAGTAAAATTATTAAAATACTTACCGTCTTCTATTACGATACAAAGTCTCAACAAATGAATGGTCTGACAAATCTTCTGTTCCAAAACAGAAGCCGGCTGGTTTCATCTTTTTTGGTTTGTTTTTTCGAAAGGTCACACACTCTCGGTCAAAAGTTATGATAAAAACCTTAAAAAATCACTAATTATATGCTTAAAAACACAAAATAGTACAAGTAACAATTAATTATTAATTACTGGAGATAGTGACGCGTGTTTGAAAACTAGTTTTCGCTCTCCATGTAAAAATATCTATAAACTCTTTTTGGTTACTCAGAAAAATTGAAATTAAACAATAAAAAGTGATTGCAATTAATAGTAATTACAACTATTTGTACCTGTTGGTTGATTTTTCAATAAATATTCGAAAATCATATTTTACATTTTATGCATTTCTACTTTCTACTCAAAAAATTTCTGTACAAGAGTGAAAGTAAAAAAGAGAAAGTTTTGTTTTCAAAAAACGTTTGGTGAAAGGTGAAAGTAAAACCACAGCATAATTAGGATTTGAGATTTGATGTATATATAATGGATTTTTTATTTTATCGATTTTAATCTTCATAACTGTCAACAATAATATTATCTGTATTTATATATATATATTATGTGTATAACATGTATTTTATGCATATTGTTGTATTTTTATCATTATTATCTCTCTATTTCTCTTTTTTTTTCTCTTGCAATACACAATAATATCAGAATAATAATATGTAGCATATATATGTATAATAATCAATTATTAACCATAAAAACATACCATTTTCCTACACGGTAGATCGTACTTTTTAGAGAAGTTACTTTTTTGACATAAATAATATACGTAATTAAATATTTTAATCCAGATATTATCTATATGTTTTACCGTTACATAAACTTAGACGAAGTCAAAATATCTTTTATTTATATTTATGATAAAATAATATTATTAAAAAGTCAAAATAATTTTAGTTTTTAATATAAATTATTATAACAATGATATAATAATATAGTATATAGATATGAGACATATTTATAATTTACTACATTTTGATACGAAACTACCCAAAACATATCAATGATGGAGAAAAAAACCCACAAATACTGAAAAACAAATTATATATTTTACTTAAATAATATATGCATAATAATAGCTTTTAACAATGTTACAGGGTAAAATCATATAGCATAACATATAGATAGATATGTGTGTATATATATCATATTATATTATGTTGGATATAATGTCGAAATTAATCTTTTGTTTTTCATGATTCAGTTTCTAAGATTTATTATCATTTTTATAACATGGTCGTTTTTATATTTTTTAAATAGTCTAAAAGATTTTAAAAGGAAAAATGTTTCTCTTTTTGTTTCGCGTCCTTATACATATTTACTGATAAAAATACATAGAAACATATTATATTAAATATATAGAGGGTTTTATACTGTATCGTGAACTCATATAATATATATTACATATATCTATTTTTGAATACAGACTACAGTATCGATTACAAATATATACCTTGTAAAGTATAATAATAATAATAAAATAATCATATATAATTGAAATCCACCTGAAATATGTTATTAAATGGTTATATAATATATGTATATATATATAAACCGTGTAAGTATATTATATGTTACTGTGTGTGTATGTTTGTAAATTTATAACAATATATATTACAATTACCGTGAAAAAAAAAATTTCCTTATAAAATAAAAAGTGTAATATAATGTATTTTAATGATAATAAAGCAATGAATTTTTGTTTTTCTGTTTTATATCCCACATTTAGTTTTCTAGTTGTAGCACCTCAATTACTTTTCCTAACACAAACAAAGTACACATTATTTATATATATATGTATGTTGTATGTATAGATATTTTATATTTATAAATAATAATAATAATAATAAGAGTAATCAGGAAAACAATGACATTATGATTGCCCGTAATTTTTTTCTTCTTTCGTTCTATATCTCTGTTTAACAACAATTTTAAAATACAACATATTTGCATGATGTGTACATTTTTACATGTACATTTATTTTTTTTTCTTGCTTTCTTATTTCTTTGTGTTTTGTTTCTTATTTTTTTCCTCAGACAATGATGCATTTTCTCATGTATATATATATATATATAAGTTTATATATCATATATGTATTTTATACAAGTTAAGTATATTTAATAATTTATGTGTACCGTATGTAACAATAATAATTATTATTATTCTTATTTTAATCATTATTGTACATTATATATGTTATATATACTCCAATACGCAAATACCGTTGAGAAAAAATCAAACCTTTGTTGTTTTTTTTCAATTTTGCATATTATATGTATAGTATATATATGTAATATATTATCTTAAAGTTTTTTATATTATGTATTGTGTATTTTACTTCATATACATATTTTATATAGTTTTGTATTGTAAATAATAATAATAATAATAACAACAATAATTAACTATATAATATTTAACTACCTATATTTTGAATGAATTATATTTGGGATGTTCTTCTGTTTTATATCGTCATTAAATTCGATAAAGTTGGTACGATTATAATCAAAAAACTTGATAAAAAAATCATCATCGTCATCAATCGTTTCAATTTTACTCTATTGGTTAAGATGAAAACAAATAATATTCTGCGTACTTAAGAATGTAGAAAAATGCTAGGATGGATTTTTTAACATTCTCTTTTGTCTGTAGTCGTAGACTTTACGGCAGAAAAAGACAACTTCCGGTGATACTTTACCAGGAGATGGCTATAGAAACACAAAGAAAATACAACATTACAAATCAAATTAAGCCATAATCAATAATTAAGTATTAAAAAAATAAAAATAAAGATTTTGTTTTACATACTAAGAAATACTAATACTATACTAAGAAATCATAAAAAAAAAACAAAAACAAATGTACATTTTGAGGTACCATTCTCCTTGGTTTGTCATCTCCATGAATGCCATTCCAAACAGCATCCGCAATATCTGCTGCAACATTACCATATGTTTGTGAAAAACTTGTTAGAGGTACAATTGGTGCTTGTGTAGTAATACCTTCTTCAAGTTGCTTTAAGCGTTTTTTGTATCTAATTATGAAAAAAAAAACAAAATGAATTGAACATTATTACTAATTTATTTATTTATATTTTTTTCTAGAAAAGAAAACACAGAAACGATATAGAAATGAAAGTACTTGTATATATAACTTTTACCTGCAATATTCATTCAATGTTAAAACGTAACATCTATCTTCAATTGTGGCGACAGAGTTACAATCACGATGTTTTGAGGCAAATATTTCATCTGGCATGTCTTCAATTATTCGACCCATATCCGTGTGTTCTGGTCTATAATACCTATTTTATTTTACAAGAGGTATGAACAAAGGTATGAGTTTAAAATTTTGGATTTTATTTCTTTATTTTTTACATCGTATTCTACTGATTGAAATTTTGGTATTGTTCTATTATATTATCATAAGTACCATAATAAAGAAAACATCATTTCCCCATCTATAGGATTTTCCCATAGAGCTGCCACTTTAGCAACAAATGGCAAATCTGTCTTTCGTGGACCACTTTTTAAGAGAACACAATCTCTGGCTTGGATCACATCTCCACCGTCATGTCTCATTGCTGAGTAGCACCTTCGAATCACGGGCTGATCGTCATTCTGTATTAAAAACAAATTAGAAACATTTAAATTTGTACTATATAATATCATGTATTAAATTGTATATAATGAAACCAAAAGTTTATTTATTATATTGTTATTACCCTAAGGTATACTTTTGCTTCAAAAGGCTCTCCTTCAAATTGCCATCCCTATATAATAAAAGAAATAAATAAATACATTCATTAAGAAAACTGGAACATTGATTCATTCTTTTTTTTTACAAAACAAATTATAAAGTAATCATAGAACAAAACATAATATATTCACACATACATTTGACCACTTGGGTCTTCTTGCTGCCATCATTGAATGAAGTGCTCCATTCATCACATTCGGGCTCAAAGGCTTTACAATTGCTCTCTTCTTCAATGCATTAAAAGCCTATTATAAAAGTAAAAAAAAACAACAAATCATCATAAATACATATATATATATATATTATATATTCATAAATACATATTATATATTTTACTAGTACTTATAAGCTTGAATCACGTTTAAATAATAATGATTCGAAAACTCACCATGCTTCCAGGAATTTGTGCTTTATATCGCCCACTAGCCTCCCCAACAACAATATTTCGGTATGGAGATAACATGACAGAACTTCCTTCTCCATGTCCATATCTCAGTCTAGAATCTCTATCAAAATCGCCAGATGAAGATGTCATGGTTGATGTGGATGGTGTGGAAGACGAATTGTTTACCCTCGGAATCCGTAAAATTATATGATTATTATTGTTACTACCACTACTACTTGATCCAGGTGAGGACATGGAACTATTACCAGAACTTGGACTTTTTTGTTTACCACCATCATTGGAAAATCTTAAATTTAAATGATGATGTCCTAAATTATATGAACTGTAGGTATTTTTACCACCTTTACTATTACTAATTAATTTTCCATGTTTACTTCCACTTGGATTGATTCGACGACGAAGGAGACGATTACGATCTGTACCACTATTGTTGTTGTCTACTATATTCACACCGCTATTATTATTATTACCACTACTACCACCAACATTAGAATTATTACTTGAATGTTGTTGTTGATGATAAGCTGAAGAAAAGTAAATTGGACCATCTTTTACAGAACTACGAGTTTTAATTTTTGCATTTGCAGCAGAACTCCGAGTAGTAACTTTGACATTTGGTGATGAGGATGAAGATGAAGAATTATGATGATGATGCATTCCTCCTCCACTTTTGAGGTCTGAATGCCAATTTCGTCCTCTTCTCATTCCATTTTTATGTGGAGATAATCGAATTCGAGCTCCATTTGATGGAATCACAAGTGCTGAAGCCGCAACCATGGCTTCTCTCTCATTTACAATAGTAGAATTTCTCATTTCAAAAATTTCTTCACGAGGCATTGCTCTAGCTGCTGATGGAGCAGATTTTTTTACTATTGTTGATGGAATTGGTTTACTACTAATAGTAGATGTTGTAATATTTACAGAAGATTGTTGTTGGTGTTGTTGTAAATTTAAGGCAGTTACTGCATTTTGAGCATCGGATCCATTTAATAATATTTTATTGGTAATATTTTTTCCTCCTTGATTTTCTTCTTCA
The DNA here is from genome assembly GCA_019776565.1 of Sminthurinus signatus. Lineage (NCBI taxonomy): Eukaryota > Metazoa > Arthropoda > Collembola > Symphypleona > Katiannidae > Sminthurinus > Sminthurinus signatus. The sequence continues at coordinate 13,812 of JABASP010001385.1, read as the reverse complement.
AGTAGTCTCATCTTTTTCTTTTGAAGACCATCAATACATTCAAGAATACCTTTTCTTTTAGTTCCAGTAGTTTTTTGATTTGGAATGGGATTTTCATTTCGTTTTTGAATAAGATTACTAACATTATTATTATTATTATTACTTGTATTAAAAATGTTACTACGAGGGATTTGTTGTGAAAAAGGCTGAACTATATTTGTATCCACTAGTGCAGTTCTTTGGTTTTTCGTATTATTATTATTACTACTCATTATATAATTAGTATTATTTTTATTTTTTAGCAAGGACTGTTGTTGGTGCTGATGTTGTTGTTGTTGATGATGTTGAAGACCGGGAGCAATAACTATCACATCTAAATCAGGATTTATTTTACCGACATTTCCAGCATTATTCGGTTTGACAGACGATACATTTTTATTACCACTTTTGTTATTATTATTATTATTATTATTGTTGTTATTGTTTTGAGAAGCGAGTAGATAAGCACTTAAACTATTGGTATTACTAACATGTTTTGCAATGGTAGTGGTTGCACCACTTCGAGGATTTATAACATGAACAATATCACGTTGTTTTTGTTTTTGTTGAACTGATTTATTTCCTCTATTATTATTATTATTATTTTGATTTCCACTTCGTCGTTTTTCTTGATATTGTTGTGTATTATTCATATTTCCAGAAGAAGTGGTAACAGTAATTCCCGGTGGAAGTGAAATATTGATACTATTATTATCTCCAGAAGGAGGAGGTAGAATAGGTGTGATTGTTATATCATCTGGAAACATAGAAACAACAATAAATAAATTATATATTAGTATTTAGAATCAACCATATATTAACGTATTATAAGTCTTTTATACACACAGAACAAACTAAGTTAAAAGTTAACTAACCTGGAAGAGAATATTGTTCAGTGAATGTTTTTGCACTCTCCAATTGCCTTGATTTTGAATTTTGGATACTTTTTGGTGGATCAGCAGCAACGGCTGGAGTGGTACAAACTGGTGGATGACTAATATCCTTACATCTTGAAATATTTGAGATTGGTACTTGACTACTATTGTTACTACTACTCGATGTGAGGTTAGGGCCTCCTCGTGAAACATTGGTAGATGGCTTGTTCTATTTTATTGAAAGAAATAAAAATGTAAATATATACAATACATTGTAAATTGTATAAAAAACAAAAACCTGATAATATATAATTATTAATTATTACTACTAATAGAAATATATATATAAATACATACGTTGAACTGCTGCTGCTGCTTGAAGTTGTTGCTATTGTTCCGTTGACCAGAGGGTTGTTGTTGTTGTTGCTCCGATTGGGGAGGAAATGGGGATGACTGATTGCGAATGAAGGAAGGAAGTAACCCAGGTCCTATAAATGAAATTGAACAAATAAAGTTACACAAAATGTAAATAAGTCACAATTCATAACAACAACAAAATAAAGTAGAGAGTACAATGATAAATTATAAAAGATCAAAAATGGTATAAAATGTAAAACATTGTTATGAAATATAAATAAAAGACTACACTTTTCATGCATACTCTTAGGAAAGAGACACACGTTCAAGTTCAAGTTTTCCTAGATGGACTAACCTGGTGTTTGTTGTTGTTGTGAATGAATGGAATGGTGAGGAAGTATTTGTCCACTGGTACTAACAAAAAATGGTCCACTTGATCCAGTTGCTGGATAAAATGGTCCACTATTTCCTCCAACACCTGTTGCTGCTGCTGCTGCAATAATTCGTCGATCTTCTTGAGGTGTCATTGGAGGAGTATAGAATGGTGTCATGTAGAAATTTTGGGCAGTGGGTTGTGAAGTTGGTTGACCATACAAAAACGAATTTGGATTTGGATATGGAGCTCTGAAAATGAAAAACATATTAAATTTTATATTACCAGTGATACATAATAATTGTTATCAATATTATAATAATCTATATATTTTTCATACTTTCATAATTTTGGAAAATTACAACAAATAAAAGGTTCTTTTATTTTGAATGTGAGATTCATACCTAAAAGATTCTGGTGGTACGATTGGAAATTTGCATGAAGCAAAAGGAGATTGATGAGAAGGAGCTCCAAATCCTGGTGCTGAATAATAAATTCCAGGAGGAGCACCCGCCATTGGATGTTGACTAATTGTTCCTGGGGTAGCCATCAAAGTTGCAGTAGTACCAGTTGCACCAAAAATGTTAAAATTAACACCCTGTGGCTGTGCCGCTACAATCGCTTGTTGTTGTTGTTGTTGTTGACTTGGAATTTGAACTGATCTTGATGATCGAGATCCTGTAGAACCAGAAGTAGTAGTAGTATTTGAGGAGGAAGCTGCGGATGAGGAAGGAGAAGAAGAAGAAGAAAAACCTTTGTACGGTTGGTGCGAAATGACTGAGGACTGTTGTTGTTGTTGTTGTTTTGAAGGTGATTGTTTTTGTTTTGTTGGTGTTGTTGTTGTTGGGATGGACTGAACAATCCTACCAGCTGCAATAAAATTGGTAGGTGGGACATTGGAAGGTGTACTACTAGTAAACCCACAACTTGCAGGGGGATTAGCTTGATATGTAACTTTTAAATCTGGAGGAAGTCGAACGGTTTCAGGTAAATGAAGTCCAGGCATTATAGTTGATGAGGACATACTCATGTTATGAGGTTCAATTAAAGGACCCGCAGGTTGATACACTGTTCCTCCCATTCCTTGGTTTAATTAAATAAATAAGCACACACATTCTTATTATTTTTTTAATACATAACAACCAACAATAAAAAAAAACACACTTTATTTTTTATTCACTTGTTTTCAAAATGAATCATAATGTATTATAATATATCATAATCATACCGAAATGTACGATGGCTGGAGTTGATTTCTTGTCTTTAATTGGACTACCATAATGCTGTAATTGCATTAATGAATCCTACACAAACATTAATCAAAATTTAATTATTATGTTTATTCTAGCAATAATTATTTAGTATATTTCTTTTTTCAAAAAACAGTCACACACACAATAAAGTAAAACAAAGAAGAAGATCTAATGCACCAAAAATCAGGTCAAACTTATAATACATTACATAATAAGATTTACTACACGTTTCTGTTTTAAAATTAAAGCACATTGGAAAAGTTCTTCTTCCTCTTACTACTACTTACTACTACAATATTACAACTACTATTACTTGATAAATAACAAAGAAGGGAAGTGTAATAAAGTACATGTGTTACAGAATATATAATACAGAATTAATACACAGTCCCTATTCCTCGTGCCATGTATAATGTATACATGTTCTATACTCTAAACATTAGAAACATATATCATCAAGATGAAAGGTAAATGATATAACATCATTCACGCACATAGTGTACATATACATATATATATATATGATACAAACGGATCTAACGCATAATAATAATAAACCAAGGTACGTTCCCTCATATTACGACTCGTTTTTTCCTCTCACTCACTCACTCGCTCTTTACTCTTTACCTTGGTGATGAACAATGCTCGTTCATTATTGTATATTATAGTATACATATGTATTGTAGAGTGATCATAGAACACATCACATACAAACAGATAAACACAAATAATATGTTACAATCACCTTTTTTGTATCTTGTGTATAAATTGCAAATTATTATAGATTAAGAAAGAATAAATGTGGCCCTCACAAGTCAAAGTTACAGATGATGTAGATAGGGGATAAGTAAAACAAGGAGTAATACATATATCCACTTATACTTAGATGAATATTCTACTTGTTGTATACATATACATAAAATGTATAATATGTATACAATATATGATACACATGAAGGAGAAAAAGGAAGGTAAACTACTACTTCCTCACACTCACACAGGAACTTTCTAAATGTAAAGAGTCTTCTTTTGGTTATACACGTATACCCTATTCTACAGGACTGTAACACTAGTAAGACACAAGACACATGCAGATAAACACACATTTATTTATTTACACATACATACATACATACAAAAAAAGTCAGTCAGTTGGGTCCTCTCTGGCCTTTCCTTTTAAATTATCACCAAATCAAACATTCAAACACACAGACACTCACACACTCACTCACTCTTGATTTCTTGATTCTCCGTTATAATATTTATTATGATGTTTATATGAATAACACAGAACACAATTTATTATGAATAATAATATCTATTTACCCTCTTTTTAATATTTTGAACAAAAAATCCTATTCAAAATTTCGACTTTTCACCCCCTTCCCCCATTTCACTTTTACTTTAGAATTCACTGACATTGTGCAATAATAATATATTATAAGAATATCAATAACTAGTACTAATAATTGCAACAATAATATTACTTTCTTCTTATTATTATTAAAAGAAAAAACCCGGGTATCTTTATTTGAGGGTGAAAACAACAGAAGATGATGATGATGATGATGAGGGTAAAGTAAGAGAAATATATATTACAGTTCAACTAATTGGATGAAAGTAAATAGAAAATAAAGGACGGAACTAAGAAACTAAATGTGTGTATGTAATAATAATACTGTGGTAATAAAAGTGAAAGAAATTTAAAGTACCCCAACACACACATACACAAAAAACAGACGAAGAAGAAATGTACTACTACTGCAACTACAACTTTACTTTTTGGTGGTAGTAGTTGTAGTGCAGTTGCATTTAGTGTTGGATGTGAATTTGGATTTGGACTAGACATTCATATGTATATACATGCAAGTAAGTATACTGTAAGTGTGAAGGAAAATGTAACCCCACATTTGAATTGAATTGCATTACATGGCATTACATTGACGTGAACTGAGGACCACATTTAACATTTTAGGGCGAGAGAGAGACAGGGACAAATACAAAATACAAAAACCTACATATATTCACATATATATAGAAAGAGAGGAAAAGAGAGAGGATCGTCGAAGGAGTTGAAAAAAAAAATTGAAAGGATCACACAGGAAAAGGAGAAGGAGGAGTCATCATATAAATTCTCTCCTCTCGTTCTCTCAAGCTAAAAACTCTCTCGTTTCACTCACTCACTCTCATAGTTGTAGTAGTAGTTTCTACTTACTCTCCAAGTATACGAAGGATAGGATATTATGTATACATGTGTCTTTTCTATTTGAAAATCCTCGCGTTCCTTCTCTTACTCCAAAACTCCCTCCATGTGTAAACTATGTAATGTGCATATTGTGTATCTTGTATCTTGGTCTGTATATATATTCTAATGTACAAAGTAGATGATGTGCGTTTCCCTCGAAAGCTCATACACAAGCTCATGCACACAACAACTCTGTGTGTGGAGTGTACAGACTACAGGCTTGTGGATAGATAGATGTGAAGGCAGTCAAAAGATAGGAAATGCTCTATGCCAGGTTATCGGCCTGGTCTTTTTGCTTTTTGCCTCGTCTGCCTGTCTCTACCACTACCACTTCTACTACTATGGACTATGGATGAGAGTACAAAGGAGTTGTAATTCACGTATACGTAATACATACAATATAAAGTATAAAGTACTCACGCATGCAGCATACATCAGCACATAATAGTACAGCTTTTATAGCATACAATTTATACAGTATATAATAATATATATATATATATATAATATCATACTGTTGAATCAAACCACAAGTTTACAAGTTCAATTATTATTCTATAGTATAATATATTATGTACTATACTATATTCTTCACTACCTTTCCCCAGGTGCTCAAGTCTATCTAGATAGATAAATATACTAAACAATGTACAATATAAAATATACACACTATACACACATAATATATTATATATACATTTCTTTACAATGGAGCTTTTTTTTTTACTTGGGAATTTCATATAGTTTGATGATGTGAGCGAGTAAATTTCAAAGTTGAGCCTACAGCACGCACATTCTTATGCAGCTTATGCAAGCATGTAAGTAGGTATAGGTACATAATATATCATGTATAATGTACACGTAGTGCAATAATACAGATAATATGTAATGCAACGTCAAAAGTATCTATTCCATAATGTACTATGTATACCATAATAGACGTGTACATAAAAATTTGAGAAAGAAAACAAGCTCATTATAGTATATTATATTATTATAGTATTTACTATATATATACATTATATTACAATATAGTGTGGAACCCATCCCTGCAGGAAATGTGTACGTGCTGAATATAAAAATCATGCATACATGTATGTATATATATATATGTATACACATAATATAGACGTTCTGCTCTAAGCACATGCATGTGTATATAACATATATAATATACATTTCATACTGTATCCTCTAAGCTTTCAGCATTCAACATAAAAAACAAAAGTATATACCGATAGATGGATGCCTTGCAATGCCATGTCATACCATGAAAACTTCTTTATACTTATCAAATATAATACAAGAAAAAGAAGAGGAGGAGGAGACCAAACAGAAGCATAAGAAAGAAGAAAGAAAGAAAGAAAGAAAGCAAGCTACAAAAAAAGTTGAAGGGATGGATAGAAACATGAACATGATAGTAGAAGAACTGATTGACTGACAAATGAGAGATAAACTCACCTGTGTGCGTTCACCAGCAACAAAATGTGAAGAATTAGCTAAAGATGAAGATGAATCAATGACCCGAATTCGGTTTGTTCCAACTTGTTCCTCCTCCTCTTCCATCGTACTAGTGGATGATTCTGCTGTTGATACCTTAACTTTCTTTCTAGGGACTGGACTCTTTTGTGAAACTTTCCCCATGGTAGTAGAAGTTGATGTAGAAGTAGAAGTGACACTTGTTCGATTACTTTTCCCAGCTCCCAGCTTAACATTACTTTGGTTAGCATCTACCGTCGTACTTGTAGAGGAAGATTTAGTAACTGGGGTGATTGTAGTTGATGCAAGTTTTATATTTCCAATATTTGAACTACTTCTTCGATTTGAAATTTTAGTAGCTGTATTAGAAGTACTTGTTGTTATTGTTGTTGTATTAGTATGAGTACTTTCACCAACATTTGAAGTTTTCCCGGATGATCTCCGTCTTCTCTCCATTAATGATGATGATTGAAGGAATGATGATAATGGTTTGTTATCTGAACCAGCAGCATTGTTTTTAATCTGAATTTGAATCTGATTAGAACTACTACTTGTACCACTAGTTGTTGTTGTATTAGTAAAACTACTGGAAATGGGTGGTCCACTACGAAGTTCAATTTTAAGATCTGGTGATAAACTTTCAAATTTATTTCCAGTCAAAGAAGATAATAGTAGTTGTTCCTGTTGATTTTTAGATGGACTTCGACTACGAAGACCTAATTGAGTAGGACTTTTCATACTACCACTATTAGGACTGTTGGAGATATGGATGTTGGCTTGGGGTGAGGTAGAGGGTGTTTTAACTTTCTTTTCTACGGGTTCATCACTAAAACTAGCTTCAAGAATTGCTTTTGCATTTAATGATGCCATTCTCCTCAATTTTGACTTTGGCCTTAATTTCAATTTAGGTTTGGGTTTATGAATTGCTTTTGGCCTAGGCCTTGTTTTCCCCTTTGACTTTGGTTTAAATTTGATTCTAAGGGAAACTTTGGTTGCTGCAAGCTTTTTGGCAGTCACAGCTGCTGCTAAAGCTTTTGCTTTATTCTGGTCAGAAGATGTTGATAAACGTTTACTTGTACTACTACTACTACTACCACTTGACATTCTTGTCTTAGTAGTAGTAGTAGTTACAGCAGCAGCAGTACTATTACTTCTTAAAGGCTTGATTCTAATATTAATCTTTTTTCTAGTTTCATTATTATTATTATTATTATTGATATTACTACTTATCAGCTTACTTGCGGCTGCTTTTGCAAGACGATCTCTTGCTTTAGCAGCAACTGCTTTTGACTTATTCTTTGCAAGTTCTGTCATCTTCTTTTGTCGAGTATCTATCACTTTCTCTGACAATGAGGATGACGATGAAATGGAAGATGAGATTGATGTTCTAGTAGTAGGTTTTTTAGTGGTAGTAGCATTAGACGGAGTAGAACTAGAAGAATTATGTAATCTAGTTACTCTAGTTGATGGGGTTGTAGTACTAGTAGTTGAAATTTTGGAAGTATTTTTAGTTGATTTATTAGTGGTTGCTGAAGAAGAAGATGATGATGATGGTAAAGAAGAAGTTTTAGCCTTTAAACTACTACTTTTATTCTTTTTGTCTGAATTTAGAGGTGGAGGAGATAGTGCTCTGCTTGCAGATACATGAGATAAAGATGGAGAAATAGGAGGTGAAGCAATGGATGTAGAAACTGAACCACTTTGACTTCTCTTCCTTGTTGTTATTTGATCTGGAATAACAACAATGGTTGTTGTTGGTGGTGGTATTGGAGAAGTCATAGTGGAATCGGTAGAAGAAGATTGTTGTTGTTGTTGTTTACTTTTTGGTTTAGGACTGGGTGATTTGGATTTGGATTTTTTAATTTCAGGTTCAGATTTAAAAGATTTATCTGAAGTGACCGTTTCCCGTCGAGATGGTCGAGATGGACTTGGAGATTTACTAACACTAGAATCCTCACCCCGACGACCACTTCGATTACTTCGAGTTGTTCTATTTGAAGCAACGGAAACAACACTTGATGCAACTGTAGAATTTCTACGAGTTGAAGGTGCATTTGTATTAGTGTTGATATTTATTGAACTACTTCTACTAACACGACTTGATACAGATGATTTTCTTGAGGGGATATTTGAATTACTACTACTACTACTATTATTATTATCTTTTATTGATACTGTTGTTGTTTCTACTTTTACTTTTGATTCCTTATTGTTATTATCTATCACTTCACTGTCTTTCTTTTCACTTTTCACATTTTTCTTAGGTACTGTGGTTGTTGTTGTTGCTGTTGATGATGATGATACTTTTTCTGGTACTTTCTTTTTGGTTTTACTACTACTACTAGTATTAACATTTTTATTATTATTATTTTTATTTACAGTATTAGTTTTCTTAGTTTTACTATTATTATTATTACTACTACTAGTTGTTGTTGTTGTACCTTCTCCAGAACTATTTTGACTATTATTACTAACTGTTGAGAGACCACCAGAAGAATTTGCTGTACTTATTCTCCGTGTTACAGCTCCAGTTCCAGGTGTCGGAGAGGGAGGATTTGATATAGTGGAAGTTGTTGTATTTGATTTTGATGTGTCTGTATTAGTAGTAGATTTTGTACTCGTTGTATTAGTAGTAGTAGTAGTAGCAGCAGTTCCTTTTTTAGTTACTACTTTCCCTTTGACAACTTTTTTCATTTTAGGTTTTGAACTATTTGAAGATGTTGAATCTAAACTTGATTTTGATTTTGCTACAATCCTCCTACTACTTCCTCCACCAGTAGCAAGTAGAGCAGCTGTAGAGTTCATAGTTGTACGAGCTTTAGCTAAGGAGGCTGATACTTTTGTAGTTCTTCCAGTTCTTTGGAATATGGATGTTGAAATCTTCAACGGTGGGGTTGCTGATGAAGTTTGTTTCAACCTTTTTACTATCTTTGCCTTACCCATCTTGATTATTAGTTTATTTTTTTACTTATTTATTTACTTTGTGATTGATTGTTCTGTGATTGTTCTTTTCAAAATAAATTTACAAGTTTTTTTTTGATTGTTCACGAATCACGATGGATAGAAGCTATAGTTGTTGTATTGTACAAGTAGTAAAAATATTGCTTGAAGAGCACGGGAACCTAAAAAAAAAAATAAAAAGTAGAAAAATTACACATAAACATATTACATATACTATAAGCACACACACAACATGTATAAAAATGTACTACAAGATATTACACATTACATACAAATATTTTATACTTTTAGGTGTATATTATGTGTTAGTTAGACAATAAAATATGAAGCTCTAATGACTGCATTGTAAGTCAGTATAATGTGTAAAATGTATACCAACAATCACAAATAAATAATATATATATATATATATATATATTATTATAGTTGACACAATCAACAGTATTGTTTCACCACGAGAAATTTAGACCACTAGCTATAAAACTGATATGTATAGTATAATATTATATATCGTTAATTGGTATGTCAAAAGGGTTGGAAAAAAGAATGCATTGTTTTTTACGTAATAATATATTATGTGTGTACTTATTAGCATTTTTAAACTATCTCGGAGAAAATACTCTCAAATCCTAAGTTTCTTTTTAATTATTATAACTTCTAAGACAATGATTGGGAATAAATAATATATTATACTCAGTATATATTCTCCTTTTGCATTTATAAAAACTAGAGATTAAAATAATTAATCATAATACAATCAAAAATTAGGATATAATATATAAAACTTTTATCACGAAAAATAAACAGATGAATAAAAAATGAAGTTGAAATAATGATAAAAAAACTGGTTGCATTACACTTTTATCCCTTTGATATGTATTATATACATGCAATTTTCAAAAATATTAGAAAATCTTTTCTTAGTACTATTTTTCCATTGAATTCATTTTACAATAAAAAAAATACAATAAAGCTGGAAACTGGTAATTGTGATTATTATTTTAACTCAAAAATTGATGAATATGTCAAATTTAAAAAAAAACACGACTAATAATAAACAACTTTCCCTACATTTAACATTGTATGAATAGATATAAAACCAACATATAATAATAATAAGGATATGCCGTAGTTTTGGATTTATAAATACTTAAAATATAAACGATTTTTTACACACAAAATTCCTCTTATATAATTACTCTTAAATATCTATACGACATAACAATAATATATTCTTACACGTTTTTTTTTAATTTGTACTAAAATGTAAAATGCACATATAATTTAAAAATGTATAAATTGGAAAATAAATATAATCTTTTTTGTCTAAGGTGGTTTTGAGATTTGTTTATAGTTTATACTTTAGGTCTAAAATTTGACATTAAATTATATATATATTATATAACTCCACTTTATATAATAATAAAAAAAAAATAAGTCAATGTCTATTTTTAATAATGATGAAGTAGAGTATAAAAAAAACTAATACGAGTAAACAAATTACGCACATATCAAGATTTCATCCGAAGGACAAGGACAAAATACGGGAAACACGGGACAATTTTCACCACATTCAGTTTTGTTATTATAGAAAAATTCTTCTTCACTCTTTCAAAAAAAAATAATAATAATAATACTAAAATACATGATAATCATATTACTATTTTATCAAATCTAACATTTTTCTACATAACAAAAATGATATATTGCACTTTATACACTTGTAGAAAAAAAAACACATTTTCCATAATGGAAGTCATGATGTTAAATGACATATTTTTTTTATACCCTACACTAACTATGCTACATTTAAACTATTAGATTTTTTCTATTTTTCTTTGATATTTTAACTATATTATTTAAAAAAAATATATACACTCAACTATAAAAATATTAAAGTTTAATAATAAAAATGTAGATTTATAATTTTTAAAACGGTTTACTTTGGGTTATTTTATCTTTTTTCTCATAAAAAAAACTAAAGCTACACAAAACTTTCTCCACGAGAAATTCCCATATTATAGTACATTATATAGTGTGTGTGTGTATAAAGTAAGTAAGTACTATGTGTAAACGAACCTTTGGATTTTCCATCAAGCATCGTTCGAGTTTTGAAATGATGAATTGCATAATGGCATTATTTGTTATATTATATTTTCTTGTTTCTTTTTTTTGTTGAAAATTTATAATATGTACATTATTATTTTTATAAATTGTAATAAAAATTTTCACCACATTCAAAACTATCAAATAAATATGTATGATTATTATTCTTATATTTTTGTACATGAAATTACGGACTGTATTTGTAGATATCAGAAAGTAGTAAATAGTAGTCGTCGTATTATAGTATGTTGATTTCAACTCAAATAATACGTTTCTTCTTCTTCCTACTCTTATACTATATATTATTATTATTATTATATTATAGTACTTGTGTGTATATGTTCCAACACACCAGGAAAACTACTTACTTAAATTGAACAACAATAATTATTTTATATATACACCGTAATATGTTTTCCCCTTAAAATATACTATAGCTACACTTAAACTACACTTGAAATGTCCCTTTTTTTACCTAGTCTATATACATGTATATATTTTGTACACCTTTAGGTTTAATTAAGTAACACTAATAAGAATAATATGTTCAATCTCTCCAAAAAACGTGAAAATACAAGAGAATATAGAATACACAGCAGAAAATTTCACAAACTTTAGTACAACATCATGTACATAATATGTATTGAAGGAGATTATATCAAAAGCTTTGAATGCGCAGGGCGACCTACTAGTACAATACATAGAATGCAAATTACGTGGAGGCAAACGGGAGGGGGGTGTTGGAAACAAGTGGATCTAAGATATGTCCAAAACAGACAAAATTCTGTTTTTTACTTCCCTTCACGTGTATAATATCTGTCAATGTATTTTGTAGATTATTATAATAGTATTAAATACTGTAGAGGAATTGGTTTTTCAGCTTAATAATATTATACCTACCTTCAAAATTGACGTGTTTGATATTATCATATTCATTATTCATTATTCATTATTCATTCTTCATCAATCATCATCATCATACAAATGTTTAAAAATCATCTTTGCATGTTTAATGTTGATCACTCATCACTCTCTATAATCAAAATGACAAACAAACAAAGACTAATATTAATATTTAACTTGAAAATGGTAATAATTAAATAATAATTAAATGGAATAATTATTCATGTTTTCAAAAACATTAAAAAAAATACAAATCTTACCCTAGAAAAGAGAAAGCACTTTCAAACACTTTTGCTTTCTTTTTTTTTCAAAATAAAAAAAAATCACTTTCACACTGTTCACCCTGTTCACCCTGCTATCAAAAAATCCAGAGTATGTCAAATCTAAAACCAAAATAAACAATAATATGATATGGTCAATCAATAAATGTATGGTATTTAATTAATGAAAATAATAAAATAATAATATTTGAGAATACTTTTTGAACATACCTTAGAATTTCCGAATAAATGAACGTGTGTATGAATGACCCTTTTTGTGAACAAAACCAAAGAGAAGAGAAAAAAAGTATAGACAGCAAAACTTGTATACCGTGCATATGTGAACTTACATAGCTATAACTATCCAGATATAGTACAAAACAGCGGAAAGTAAGTACAATACAAAATTGACTTTTGAATGAGTCGGCAGAAATATAAAATTAGTTAAATTAAAATTTAATTCACTTAAAAACTCGTAAAATTATCTAAAGATTTTGTTTTAGAAAAATAATTTTAAAAAGTCACATTTTTTCAATTCTCGTTCTGATTTGAAATTCATAGAGAAACGCAGTGTTTTTTAGAAGGTAAGACCACAAGTTTTTTGTCATTTTCAATTATTATCCAATAATTAAGTTTTAATAATTATCATAATTATAATGGTTTTTTTAAACACTCTTTTAGATTATATATTAAACAAATAGGATTTGAATCCAAATAGTAGACACAAAATGGATAGAGAACGAGCTGTGAATGAATACCGGAGAAAAGTAGCTGAACATCGTGAGTTTGAAAGTCGTCTAAAAGAAAGTAAGTTGAATTTTCTGTTTTAATTTTAATGTAATAAATAATTATTACGTCATTAAAATAGTTTTCACAATATATAATTTGTATCATGTTTATTCATTATAGAACGATCTGAACTCAAAGACCTTGAGAAGCAGTATGATAAATCAGAAAATGATTTGAAGGCATTACAGAGTGT